>ML783990.1:601557-615229 GCA_009831015.1 Picea engelmannii
AGAACTTGGCTCCACAAGTTGACCTTCTCCTCTTGTGAGTTTCAACCTTGTGAGCATCAGAAACAAAACACTTGCAAACAATCAAGTCTTCAAAAACCAGTGCTCTGATACCAACTTGATCTAAAATTGAAGAAGACTTGAAAATCTTGAAATTATTTGCAAGTAAATTTTATGTGTTAAAATCAAATAGATCAACTTTGCGACACATTATTTAAAGGGGTTACTCATGCAAGATACAAATAAACAACAACATAATCAATGAACATAAGCACATAAACACAACAATTGATAAAGGAGTTCACCCCTCTCTTGGGCTACATCTCCTGGTCCAGCTTCCAATGGATCATTATTATTAATTGCTCAAAGTGATCAAAAAAATGTCTTACAATGCTCAAATTGACCAACAGACTGCTCCAATGGCTTCAGAGCGTCCAAAAACCCCTAGCTGGGCTTTTTCGACACCTCAATCGGTCAAAAAACAAAGAAGTTAGGCCTCCTGAAAGTCCCCCCTTCAAGCTTCCTGTCTCTGCATCTACAAAATGCACCCTTGTTTCTTGAACCTAGCACACACGCAATTTAAAGTGTGAAAACCCAGCACCGGATGCAACTGCGCCAATGGTGTGAACTGTAGTATGGTTATGGGCGCGCCAGTCCCTAACCGCCTAGCACCCGGGCACCTGAGGGTCCATACGACCACGCGCATTTGCAAAAGGGATAATCGTTCATTAGCGAATAAAATAGTGACAAATGGAGGGAAGTTTTACAACCGTTTGAACCATATTACAACGCACGCGCACACTATATATTATAGTAGTGGTTACATGTTATATGGCGCGCGACCAAGGGCTGGGGCTAAGCCTCGGCCTGGTCGCGGCCGAAACCATACCCATATTCGATTTGAAATACAAATGAAACCATGTATATGTTAAAAAATGCACGGTGGCGTGCTGGTTGGAAGCTCCTTGCCAAGTCGTTTCCCCTGCCCGAAGGTCACGGGGTCGACTCCTGCCAATGACAAAGTTTTATAACCAAACAACAAGTGACACGTGGCACCCACAGATTGGGCCACGTGTCAACATACCATTAGCCACCAAAAGGACACGTGTCAAATGATCATTTGACCACATCTGCCAATCAACAACTGCCACATCACCACTTGTCACATCAACGTACGGTCGTATGACCCTGCCATGTTAGCTTGTACGGACTGTACGGACTGTACAGTCAGCGTCCCTTTTTTCCCTGTTTGACATTCCGAACAAATTTCAATATCTCTCGCTCCCGACGTTCGTTTGAGATGAAAAAAGTTGCGTTGGGTTCGCAATGACGAGGCCTACACTCTCATCCGGTTTGAAGTGATTCAGAGCACTTTGAATTTTTGAGCAAAATTTGATCCCTTGATCAATGACAATCACAATAATTTAGGGAAGTAAGCAATAGAACATTCAACATCATTCTCACATATGCAATATATAGAGACAGATATTTTCTGAGGAAACCCATAAAGGGTAAAAACCTTTTATTCTTTATATGATAAGTAATCTTTACATTCTGTACATTATCATACATATGAGCTCCAACTCATTGTGAGGCTACAACCTTTGTATTGCAAGCTGCAACTTGTTGAGAGCACCAACTCTCTGTTTTCTCTAGCACCTACTAGAAGGAAGCACCAACTCCTTGGTTTCTCTAGCACTCAGTAGAAGGAAGCACCAACTCCCTAAGTGTTCCAACACCAACTGGATGGAAGCACCAACTTCCAGTCACACAGGCACCAACCTGTATAACAGAGAACAACAATTCTCCCTTGCACCACCCTGCCACCCTGGTTTCTCTAGCTGCAACTAGATGGAAGCTACAACTCCCTGTGTTCAAGCACCCACTTGAACCTCTGAGGACAATAGTGCTCCCTAGCACCTCCCTTTCACCCTGAAATATAAAGTTTACTATATATAAATTTATCACAGTGATAAAATATTTATCATTGGCTTACCAGGCTTATCACTGTTCTGCTAAGCTGCTCTGCTCTCCTATATCAATGTCTCTTTGTCTGCATATTCTTGTGATTTATGATCTTCTATTTTTCTCTACAAGAGCACCTCAACCTTCCTTTAGTGTCTCACTGTCTTGTTGCACACATGCCTTGTGCTTTCTGTGCTTCTTCCTTTTATGCTCTGTGTGCCATGTCCATTCCATGCACCATTCCTCTTCTCTATATTTCAGATGTTGCACACTCCTCCTTCTACCCTCCTGAATCCCTCTCAACAACAACTCCCATCTCTTCTTTCTTCTTCCTTCTTATAGTCTTTGTGCACTTTGTGCATGCCTTCGACGCAATGCTTCTGCATGCTCTTCATGTCGAGTGCTCTGCCTAATCATCATTTCAAATATTCAGCTTCTTTGGCTGTTAAACCCATGTGTCCATCATCACTGGGTGTTATGCTGAGATTCCTTGAGACTCTTCAGATCCTCTGACAATCACACAGGAGTCTCTTCAAGTCCTCTGGCAGAGACCATCAGTGGTTTCTAGCAGTTACACTGTGAACCTCCAAAGACCACTTCAACAACTGAATCGCCACTGGTCGATTAACTGTGAAGAGAAACAGTATCCATTTGATCATATTCCTGAATAACCTGCACCATTGGATCATAAATGATGGGTCTCACGCTTATTTCACCATTTCACAATTCGACCTTTCAGCGTTTCGGCATTTCGACATTCGGCTTTTTGGCATCCCTTTGGTGAGGCATCTCGACTCTCCAAGTCGCGATCTTCAAAATGGAGATTAGCTTCGTTCTACCTCCTCCCTTGAGCCTTCGTCGATGTGACCATGGGTTATGACCAAGGGCCAATTCTGAACATGTATTTCACATTTCGTGTTTCGAGGATTCTGTGATGAGTTGTCTTGACTCTCCATGTCCCAAAATCTGAAATGGAGCTTGTCTCTTCGAGCTCTTCTCTACATCTCTTTGACGATGTGACCACTGGCGGTGACCATAGCCTTATTCAAAAATGCATTTAGGTGTTTCATCATTTCGACATTCCTGTTGCAAAGTGTTTCGACACTCCAACTCCCGGTATCCAAAACCAACACCAAAATGTGTTTTTCGCATTTCGGCATTTTGACATTTCGGCATTCCTTGTGATGAAGTGTTTTGACACTCCATCTCCCAGTATTCAAAATCTACACAAAAAGGTGTTTCGGCGTTTCGCATTTCACGACTTCGGGACTCCTGTGATGTAGAGTCTCGACTCTTGACTCCTCCAACTCCTGGTATACAAAACGCCAATTGATGTGCCTATTTCAGGATTTTCGGCGTTTCACATTTCGGCACTTCGAGACTCCTGTGTTGAAGAGTCTTGACTCTTGACTCCTCCAACTCTCGGTATCCGAACCTCTGGTCGATGTGCCTATTTCAGGTTTTCAGGGTTTTGCATTTCGCGATTCCGGGACTCCTGATGATGAAGAGTCTCGACTCTTCCAACTCCCAGTATCCAAACTGTCCTGTCGATGTGTCTGTTTCGGGTTTTTGGGGTTTCACATTTCGTGATTTCAGGACTCCTGATGATGAGGAGTCTTGACTCTTCCAAATCCCGGTATCCAAGCTGTCCTGTTGATGTGCCTGTTTTAGGTTTTCGAGGTTTTGCATTTCACGATTCCGGGACTCCTGATGATGAAAAGTCTCGACTCTTCCAACTCCTGGTATCCAAACTGTCCTCCTATTTTTGGGATTTTGGTGTTTCACATTTCGCGATTCCAGGACTCTTGAGCTTACGTTGTCCTTGTTTTGCCCTTGCTTCATACTCTGATCTTGCCATCAATGAAAAGCACACCTACCTGTAAACATGCCAACAAACTATCCTATATGGATAGGGCTTGTCATTCCATTTCCAGTGGTATGTGGAAATGTCACATAACTCCTCATGGTTAGAGAGTTATGGCCATGAGAAGTTGGAGACCCCAAGTTTGGGTAGTGGAACCAAGTTTGTTTGATGGATAACGGTATGAGTTATGATATACTTTCAGATAATACTATTCTATATAGATAGTACATGTCATTCCATTTTTGGTGGTATGTGGAACTTCACATAACTCCTCACGGTTTGAGAGTTATGGCCTTACGAAGTTTGAGGACCCTCATATGTCATCTAGAAGCCCCAAAAGGTCAAAGTAGTCAAAGTGGTTTAAGATATTTTAAAAAGTAAATAATAAAGTGAAGTAATGAGTGTATTATAATTCAAAGTGAATACAAAATAAATTATTTCAATAATAAATTTAATGGAGAAATTAGAAGTGGGTTAACCCTAAAATAAGGAAAGTGGGGCCAAGTGACCTAGAAGATGTTTTTAAGGACGCTGCTTGGAGAGTATAAATAAGAGACAAGGCTCTCTCATTTTAATCACACTTGAGAATATTGAATACCTGTAGGTGTCTGAGGTAACCAAAGGATATCTAAGCCGAAATTCTGAGGAAAGTGAAGAAAAGAAGGCCGAAATGCAAGGAAGGATAAATTATTTTGATGGCGCTTTCTAAGGTATGTTATTTACAGGTCATCTCACCATTTTCACTATATTTGTTTTTTATAATGATTCAGATTGTGAAATTGCTATGCCATTGATAAAACATATCCAAGTATCTGTGGTAAAAAATTCATCTTGTGGGTCGTTTTATCCAGATTTTATGAGCAGAATGAAATGAATAAAGATTATTAACAGGTGCTTAACAAAAAATAACAGAGAGACAGTAAAACTGGTTTTCTATTCAATAACGAAATAAGCTGAAACTGTAAAATGCAGCGGAAACAAGCTTTCTGGAATGGTGGCGGCTTATCTCTGAGAAGAGATGTGATGACAGCGTGCATTCACAAGAAGAGTGTTCCAATGAGGCTGTGAAGGCCTTTTTACAATAAGAAAGAATTCCAAAAACCCTAGACATCCAAAAACATAACCCTAGGAGATGAAGCGCCAAAAGTCATGTGGGCCCCGTTTGGGTAAGTTAGTACATCAACTTCCCGGGGTCGTAAGTTTTGCATACGATCTTTGTTTTAGGTGTGTGATAGCCCATTGGAAAGGTATCGTCGAGGAGATTCATTTTGGGGGATCAATCATTCCTTTGGATATGATTGAGGAGCTTGATAATTAAAAAACCTTCATTTAGGCCCTCAAAATGGCCTCGGAAGTTAAAACTGCTAAAAATAATAAATTGCCAAAATTGTCAGAAAACTATTTTGAGCTAGTTGGAAAAGGTGGGTGGCCACCGATATCCATATGGATCAATCCTCCCTCCTTAGGAAGAAATGGTCTCTATTGCGTTGAGGTCCCCTATTAGATGAGGAAATTTCTGTTGAATTTGGCCCCAGGAGATCCACTTGCCTTGGTGCAGCAGTTGCCCTGCTTTGACGACTCGATAAAGATGGATCCTTTGTTGTCGAGTGACCTTGATTTGTCTATCCACAATTGATCATTGGATGTCTGTTGTATGCAGTCAGGGTTGAGATCTATTGGTGTCAGCTGTTCTGCTACTTCTGAGGTGTCCAATAATGGTGGGAAATAAGGGCGAAGGAGATCCACGTTGAACACTGGGTGTAGGCCAAGGAAAGGAGGAATGTTGAGCTCAAAAGCATTATCCCCCACGGCCTTGGTGATAGTGTACAATCCATAATGGAGTAGGTGAAGCTTCCGATGGGGTCCTGTAAGGCGTTCTTTCTACAAGTGCAACCAAACTTTGTCGCCCACCTGAAACTTATGCGGCACCCGATGTTGATCATGGCCCTGTTTGTACTTGTCATTGGACTTCTGTAGGATATCCTGAACCTGTTGGCGGATGTGATGGATCCGCTCAATGAACCATGTGGCTTTGTTAGCTTTAGTTGGAGCATGAGATGAGTTAGTCAAGGTGACCGCAAGGGGAAGTGAAACATCTATGGGACCCAATGGTCAGAATCCCAACCCCACTTCAAAGGGGCCGTGGCCGGTTGAGCTATGCAAGGCTCGATTGTAGCTATGATGGACATAGGGAAGGCTCTCATCCCATGTGCAAGGGTGATTTGAATTATACATGCGAAGGATATGCACAATCATTCGATTTACAACCTCAGTTTGGCCATCTTTCTGGGGGTGGAAAGCCATGGATTTGGTGAGTTTGGTGTCCAGCAGTGACCATAGGCTCGACCAGAATGTGCTAAGAAATCGACTATCCTGATCTGAGACAATAGTTTGTGGGATTCCAAAATGTACCCAGACTCGTTCAAAGAAGAGCTTGGCAGTGGCCTCTATTGTGATGCTCTTCTTGCATGAAACCATAATCGTCATCTTAGAAAAGCAATCAAAAACCACCAAAACACAGCCATTTCCCTGCTTGGTGGATGGGAGGCCCGACATGTAGTCCATTGAGATGAATTCCCATGGCATGTCAGGAGTAGGAAGAGGGGTGTATAGGACCTCTTGTCGAAGTTTAGGCCAGTAGAAATGTTTTTGTAGCATCGCCACTGTATTTTAGATGCTGAAGTGTCCTGCCACCTGACTATAGTGGGCTTCCCAGATCAACTTCACTCACTCACTTGATGGAACATAGATATGTCCCAGATGACACAACAACCCATCCTGAAGATGGAAATTATCGACAACTGCATTTGCACCCAACATTTGGTAGGTGGTGGTGAAGTCAGGGTCTGTCTCATAGAGTTGGGGCCATCCAGATGTCTCATGGCCGCAAGAGTCTAGCATCGTGGTGAGTGCCACGACTGGCGGTCTGCTGAGGAAATCAATGACGTGATTGGTGATTCTTCTTTTATACTTGATGTTGAGGTGGAATTGATGCAAGTATGTGGACCACTTTTTATGGTGGTCATTTTGCAATTTTTCCTGGGTCTGCATGAATTGTAGTGGCTTATGAACAATGTGGATGACTGTCTCCTTCCCAATAATGTAATGTTTCCACTGGCGGCATGCTTGCACAATCGAGTACATTTATTTGTCATAAGTATGGTACTTACAGACAATATCTGACAGTGTCTCACTATGATAGGCCACGGGGTGGCCATGCTGAGTGAGAACGGTGCCCACATCATAGTCTGAAGCATTTGTCTCAATATTAAAGGGATGATGCAAGTCTGGTAGTGAAATTACTGGGGTTGAGAACAAGCACTTCTTCAAATCATCAAATGCTTGTTGTTGGGACTAGCTCCATGCAAATTTTTCCTTACCACCACCCCTATTTATTTGGCTGAGGGCCCATGCAATATGGGAGAAACCCAACACGAACCTGCGGTAGAAATTAGCAAGTCCCAAGAAGCTTCGAAGCTCAGTGAGTGTTGTTGGGGCTAGCCAATCACGAATGACTTGGATCTTGGCTAGATCCACATGTACGCCATGCTGATCAATGATGTGGCCCGGGTAATGGACCCTGTCCATGCTGAAGGAGCATTTTTCTAGGTTGGCGTATAGCTTGTGCTATTGCAGGGTGTGCAGAACCTACTAAATATGCTGCAAGTGTTCGGCCCAAGTCTTGCTATAAATTAGAATGTCATCCAGATACACCACTAAAAAAGTATTGGTGAATGGTCGCAGGATATCGTCCATCATCCTCATGAAAGTCGCTGGAGCATTTTTCAAACTAAAGGGCATGACCAACCATTCAAAAATTCCTTCCTTTGACTTGAAGGCGGTCTTCCATCCATCTGTCTGTTCTATCGGGACCTGGTGATAGCCAGACTTCAGATCAATCTTACTGAAGAATTTGGCCCCTGTGAGTTGATCAAGGAGGTCATCGATTTGGGGAATCGGGTACCGGTTTCTGACAGTGATTTTATTCAGAGCCTGGTAATCAACACAGAGTCATTAGGTTCCATATTTCTTCTGTACTGGCATGATTGGGCTCCCGCAAGGTGATGAGTTGGGGCAGATGTGCCCCTTGTGGAGTATTTCTTAGATCTGTCACTTGATCTCCTCATTCTCTAACAAAGAGCGATGATAGACTGGCCCATTGGGCAATGGTGCGTTGGGGTTCAAATCGATGGGGTGCTTGACCTGGCAGCGTAGAGGTACTGCTGTAGGTGAGGAGAAGATATCCGAGTATTCTTCCATGACCTTATCTACTTGCTTCTACTGTGTGGAGAGGTCGGCCGCAGAGACCCTGGATGTGGTTGCAATCTTTCGCTTATTCTGAGAGCGAATCACGAAGAAGAAAAACTTCCCCATCTGAGAGATGACCTTCCTGCATTGCTTAGCAGAGATTAAGGAAATAACACTAGGTGGGATTGCCTCATGTATCCTATACAATTTCCTGTTCAAAGTAGTAATAACACTATGAGGATTAGAATCATATACAACATGACATTTCCATAAATAAGGTTGGCCCAAAAGAACATCACAAACTTCGAGAGGAGAAACATCACACAATACCTAATCTTTGAAGGGCTTGATGCCGTACGATAGTCGACACTGTTGGCTGACGTGGAGATCGCTTCCTTGGCTGATCCATCCAATGGTGTAGGGTTGTGGGTACAGTGTTGTCGGCAGGGCCAGTCGCTTGACAACCTCTGTTGAGATGAGGTTCTTCTGGCTATCGCTATCAGCGATGAAGTGCAGCGGGGTGCCTTTTACCCACATTTGTGAATGGAAGAGGTGTTCTCCTTCTTCTGGCTCGTTTGGTTCACCAGGCTGGAGCTTGGTGGTAGCAACGGTGGCACTGGGTTCCACGTCAATGATCCGTCTTCCCCTTTCTGGTTCTGTCTCGGAGTCAGAATATGAATCTAATTCAGAGGCTTTCACTTCGGCCACCAGTGACTGCTTTGAGTGGCAGTCAACAGTGTTATGCCAAGGGCTCTTATGGAAGTCGCACCACTTCCTGGTATCTTTCTTTGTCTTTCTGGTGTCCTTATTTTCTTGCAGCTTGCACTAGTTGCTCTGATACTATCCATATTTGATCTGTCCTTTGTTCGATGGGTTGGGGTCGCCCTTTCTTGGCTTTTTTTATGAGGGGTTCCCAAGCCCAAATTGTCGCGTCTTTTGTTTGAGCTTCTGCTCGATTTTGAAGGCATGTCGGTAGGCTGCGCCCAAGGATGAGATGTCCAGAAATTCCATTTCTATCTGGATGTATCTATATAGAGCAACGCGATACTTTAGCACCAGATGTCGCTCTGAATATTTGATACCCAACTTGGTGCGCAAGGTATGGAAGATATTTGTGAAATCTGGTACTGCTTGGTCTCTTTCTTGTCGCAGTGTGGTCCATTTGGTATATAGGTCGTCATAACTTCCGATAGGGTAGTATTTTTCCTTAATATCATCCCTGAAGGATTCCCAAGTGGCCATGACTGAAAATAATGAGGTTTCCTCTATTTTCTTTTGCTCACAGAAAGTTTCTCACCAATCTTTGACATGGGGAACGACTTTGAGGAGCGCAAAAGTAATCTTTTCTCTATTCAAAAATTTATGAACAGAAAAATACCCTTCTAGTAGATTCAACCACTTGTCTACAGCATTTGCGTCTATATGACCTTCAAATATAGGAAAATCAAAGTTTATTTGTACCTTGAAGGGGTCAGCACCTCCGTTCGAAGAAGATGTGTCGCCTGTTGGTAGTCGCCAAAGGATTTGCGCAAAACTATCCATCATCTCGTTCCTCTGTTGCATGAGGGATTCCTCAATCAACAGTTTGAAAGGATCTCCTGTCCTGTCATATTTCTTTTCTCCTACCATGGGAGGTCGCTTAGGCGTGCGAGAGCTTCTGTCCTCAAGAGAAACAAGCTCGAGACCCAACTCTTTGTACTCTGACCTCGTTGGGGCATGCATTAAGACGATAAGGAGCATACCGCTCTGATACCACTGATCCAGATTTTATGAGAAGAACGAAATGAATACAGATTATTAATAGGTTCTTAACACAAAATAACAAAGATACAGTAAAACTGGTTTTCTATTCACTAACGAAATAAGCTGTAACTGTAAAATGCAGCGAAAACAAGCTTGCTGGAATGGTGGCGGCTTATCTCTGAGAAGAGATGTGACAGCAGTGCACATTCGCAAGAACAGTGTTACAATGAGGCTTTGAAGGCCTTTTTACAATAAGAAATAATGAAAAAAACCCTAAACATCCAAAAACCTAACCCTAGGAGATGAAGCGCCAAAAGTCATGTGGGCCCTGTTTGGGTAAGTTAGTACATTAACTTCCTGGGGTCGTAACTTCTGCATACAATCTTTGTTTTAGGCGTGTGATAGCCTGTTGGAAAGGTATCATCGAGGAGATTCATTTTGGGGGGCTCAATAATGCCTTCATCTATCATTGAGGAGCTCAATACCGAAAACCCTTCATTTAATCCCTCAAAATGGCCCCGGAAGTTAAAACTGCTAAAAAATAGTAAATTGCCAAAATTGTCAGAAAAATATTTTGAGCCAGTTGGAAAAGGTGGGTGGCCACCAATATTCATCTGGATCATCGTTGTATTTTGGGAGTTACACTCCATGGAAAATAGGATTTGTGGCTAGTCCTGAAACTAATAAAAAATAGGGTGTTTCGGGTAAAAACATCATAACTTCTTCATAACAGATCCAAATTCAGTGAAACCAAATGTGTTGGTTAGAGTACAGTATTTACTATGATTTGTAATAGTTTCAAATCATTTCAAAAAATATTACTTGCGGGGTATTCTCTACAAGGTCGCTCTCTAGAATAAGCTAGAATTCAACAAGGTATGCCATTTTTTCTATAACTCCTTTTCTCAGAGGTTCCAAGTAGTGACACTTGGAGGAATTGCATTAAAAACACCGAAGAACATTGTGTATCAGTTTCATATATTTATACATTACATGTACAAAGTTATGACTACTTCAATTTAGGGTTGTTGACTAATCCAAAACTAGGCATGTGAGACTAAAGAAAAGTTTGATGAAAATGCTAGTCTCTTGTTGTTAAAGTTAAGGAAGGTTTGCAGGAATGTGATCATATACACTAGGTCTATTACATAGCTACAAATCAGATTTGTATGATGAAAATGATGAGGGATTTTGGTTGAGGTACATGTTGAGTACATGGTTGAGACAAGTAGTTGATGAGTTGGCACATACATGAGGTGTATAGTTGATGATGTTGGTACATATTGATGAGTCATAGTTGATGATTAATTTACACATGATTGATACATACTTGGTACATGGTTGGATACACTTTTTTATGGTACAGGTTGATTACAGGTTGTTTGGTACACGTTGGTGCATGGTTGATGCACTTGTTTATGGTACAGGTTGAGGTACAGGTTGATGCATGGTTGATGCATGGTTCAGATTTATTGGTACAGGTTTACAGTGGTATATCTCACAGTGATAGTGTGACAGTGGTTCCATCATTCTACTTCTACTTCATGGTGGTTGGACGGGGCAAGGACAGGTGGTTGTAGCCACCTTCCGGTTGTAGCCAGAGAACATAGGGGGTTGTAGCCTCCTTCTGGTTGTAGCCAGAGAATTGGGGAGTTGGAGATTCCCTCAGGCTGTAGCCTGAGAAACTAGGGGGTTGGAGCCTCCTTACAGTTGCAGCTAGAAAACAAAGGAAGTTGGTGCTTCCAATGAATGTAATTCTTCAAGACATATAAGAAAAAACATTCTATGGTTTTCTCTCGATTTGGGTTTCCACGTAAAACACTGGTGTACTGTGTATGTGTGTGTTTATTCATTTGTTCAATTCTTATTTACTCTGTAGTTATTGGATGATAATGATTCATTGATATAACACTTGGATTATATGGTTAAAAAGGATTAAATTTCTCTATTACTGATTCACTCCCCCTCTCAATAATCCAACAAAGATTGTCCCTATGTGTGGCAAATGATTTGTCTCTTGAAATGATTTCTTGAGAAATGGTGAAGAAATGATTTCATGTGATGAAGTGGGCTCATACCTTCTGATTTGACCTCCCTTGTGCCTCTTCTTCTCAGTTGTCTCTGATTCCATAGTAAACCGTAGCTCAATGGGAGGGGAAATTAGGGTTTAGTGTAGGGAAAAACAAGGGATTTGGGCAGTTTAGAAATGAAGGGAGATGAAGGGGTTAGGGGGTTTCTAAATTTTTAGGAAATTTTTGGGAGGTAGGGATGGATGTTAGGAAGTGGGGGAAAGTGAAATTTCAGGTAAAGAGTGAGGGGAATGTGTAAGAAATTTCAAAACACAGTTCTAGCCTAGGAAAGTATAGTCTAGGCTAGGGTTTGTGGTAAAATGATCATTTTGAGGGATAGAAGTGAGGGAAAATGTCTATGAAAACTTGGAAAGTCCAACATCACATATATTTTGTACTTGGAAACTTTTTTTTCAACAAAAACCTGTATTACAAATCCATTCTAGAAAAAGAGAAAAAATAGTGCTAGATTTGAGATATCCTGCTAAAAGGATAGATCAAGCTAAGTGCTTTGGCTTGTGGAAGTCCCATTCCACCTACAAAAAATAACGATGCTAGATATCACCTCTACAGTGAATATTGTGCCCTTAAAAAAATTATATTCAATAATAGATATCCAACCTCGTATGTTGAAGACCTTCTAGACACATTGAAGGGAGTCGAGATCTTTTACCAAGATTGACTTTAAGTTTCACTACCATCAAGTTTAAACCAACACTTTATATGTTTGGAACAGTAGATTCAAAGCAAGAAATAAACTATTTGAGTGGTTGGTGATACCGTTTGGAATAACAAAGGAACCACCAACCTCCATTGAAGTCCGATAAAGTTTCTTTAATTTCTGTGACTTCTAGAGTTATTGCCTCAAGGTCAACAACTAATCTCTGAAGCTGTTGTTTTTTCAATTGATCAATCCCTTTATCTTTTACCTTTTTCCTTAGAGAAATTTCTTGACCTGCCCTTTGAAGAGCCCTAGTAAGAGGCATTTAAATCCCCTAGGCATGAGCTTGGCTTAGGTATGCAAAATAAGTCATTCTTATAAAATTCAATGGGTGAGTCACTATTCCCACGCTTATCAACACCAAAAGAAGTCTTTGGTAGGGATTTTGTTCTCTGAATATTCTACGTACTGGGGATTAGATTTTTCCATGCTAGCTAGGCCAAAATTTAGGCCATTCATTTTGGTCTCCATAACAATATCATTGCATACATCTTCCTATCTCGTTTCCTTCATGGCAATTGGAGTTGTATTATGAAATTTCTAAAGTGGTGATTTGTTTGAGAAGTCTGCAACAACACTATTTCTTCTTGAAAGGGGTTTTGCTGATTCCATGTTTTCTCTTATGTAATCTATGTACTTCCACTGCTCATAAATCTCTTTTCTCCTAAAATCAGGCCCATTCCTCTTACTCATGTCTACATTAATAGGCTTATTGGATATGGCATCTGGTTCAGTCTTCTTAGCAATCAAAGATGATCCTATGCCATAACCTCCAAATTTTGGACAAAGAAGTTGTTGAGTAGCCATGCTATCTTTCTGATCTACCAAGTGACCACAACAACACTTGTGATGCATTTGTACTTCGACGTCTACCATCTAGTAGGAAGTATTGGTTACAGTCTCTAGTGAGCATTCAAGAAAAAATTGCTCCTGAGCCTGCAGATGGGAATGCTCCTGCTATATTTCAAGACTTAATGCATGGAAGACTTGACAAGGTGACTTACCCTCACTTTTTTATGATCAATATTGAGGATCAATCAGATGAAAGTAACATTTTTAGAGAAT
>ML783990.1:623064-658060 GCA_009831015.1 Picea engelmannii
TAGTGGTGCTTCCTTCCACATGACGGGAGATAAAGAGTCTTTCATTGACTTGGAGGAGAAAGATCTCAGAATGCATATAGAGATGGGCGACGATGGACGATACAGTGAAACTGGTATTGGTACCATTACCTTTTAGAGGGAGTCAGGTAAACCATTTCAATTGAAAAATGTTATGCATGTTCCAGGTCTGAATAAAAACTTGATCTCAGTCGCAATGTTGGAGGACAGAGGCTATGATGTTGTTTTTAGTAGTGGAAAAGCATACCTACGACATAAAGCAATGAGTCAAGTCAAGAAGATAAGGATTCGAGTTAAGAATCTCTACATGCTAGAGGTAGATGGTTGCAGTGCCATGATAGGCAAGGCAAAAAAAGTGGTGAGCCGAGATGAGGGCGAATTATGGCACAGGCGATTGGGCCATATTCATCATGGAGCCTTGAAGATCATGCAGAAAATATCTATTGGACTTCCAAGGGGAACACTTGCTTAGTTAGATCAGTGCAAGGGGTGCACCTTGGGGAAGTATGTAAAGTCCACCTTTCATGAAAAGGAGAACCATGCTTCGGTGATCCTGGAGAGAATTCACATGGATGTGTGTGGACCATTCTCGGTTGCTTCAACAACAAAACATAGGTATTATGTTATTTTTGTTGATGACTTTTCTCGTAAATGCTGGATATTCTTCATGCAGAAGAAGGATCAAACATTCTCAAAGTTTTGTGAGTTTAAAGCATTAGTGGAGAAAGAGTCGGGGAAGCAAGTGAAGGCTCTAAGGAGTGATAATGGTGGAGAATACATCTCTAACGAATTCAAAGACTTCTGCAGCAGAGAAGGAATTCAAAGAGAACTCATAGTGCCTCATAACCCACAACAAAATGGGGTCACGGAGAGAAAGAACATAATGATCGTGGGTGCAGCACGAGCGATGTTGCATGATTAGGGCCTACCAATTCATTTATGGGCAGAAGCATGCAATACTACAGTTTATGTGCAGAATCATTGTCCTCATAGAGTACTTGGCATGAGTACACCTGAAGACGCTTTTACTAGTAATAAACCTGATGTTTCTCATTTTAAAATTTTTGGCTCATCTATTTATGTGCATGTGACCAAGGATGCCAGGAAGAAGCTGGAACCGACTATTGAAGTTGGGATATTTTTGGGGTACATAGAAACACCCCATAATTATCGTGTGTATTTTTTGAACAGTAAGATGACTGTTATGGAATGGGATATAAAATTCGATGAGGGGAAAGCCATGCGGTTGTCGCTTGAGAGGGAGCTAGACTTGCATGCAGAAGAGGAACTGCTGGTTCCCAAGGATGAGTCTCAAGATGTGGATCAGCCACATGAGGAGGTTCATGGATTGGAGGAAACCACTCAAGTAGAGCCATCCATCAGAAATGGCAGAAAGACCACCACGAAAGTTGATAGATTGAGACTAGATGCTGCACAGAATGTAGGAGCCCCTACTTCACAGCGTAGACAGAGACAGTCTCCTAATCGATTTGCTAGATACATGGCTCTCATGAGCAAATGTATTGTGACTGAACCATCTTCCTTTTATGAAGCAGTGCAGGACCCCACTTGGGTTGATGCTATGGTAGAGGAGTATGACTCCATTGTCAAAAATAGTGCATGGGAAATTGTCCCATGACTAGTCGACAAATCAGTGGTAGGTTCGAGATGGATCTACAAGGTAAAGAAAGATGCTGATGGAAGTGTGGAGAAATACAAGGCTAGGTTTGTGGCTCGAGGCTTCTCACAGATCGAGGGGATAGATTATGATGAGACCTTTACACCTATCACAAGGTACTCTTCCATAAGATCCATCCTTGCACTCTCAGTGCAGATGGGATGGCGCATTCATCAGATGGATGTAAAAACTGCGTTCCTCGACGGGATCATTGAGGAAGAAGTGTACATTGAACAACCAGAAGGTTTTGAGACCTTTGACAGAGAGTCGCATGTGTGCAAACTCAAGAGAGCACTGTATGGGCTGAAGCAAGCACCCCGTGCTTGGTACACTAAGATAGACATCTATTTCACCAGATTGGGCTTCACCAAAAGTGAAGCGGATGCAAACCTATACAAAATTGTGGTGGAGGGTAAGCTTTTAATCATTGTGTTGTATGTTTATGATTTAATACTTACTGGTGATGAGCAGATGATACACTCATGCAAGGAGGACATTGCAAAGGAGTTCGAGATGAAGGATTTGATCCTTCTTCATTATTTCCTTGGATTGTAAATATGGCAGCGAGATGGTGAACTTTTTGTGTCTCAAGGAAAGTATGCAAGAGAGATACTGGGTAAGTTTCACATGGAGGGCTTCAAACCCATAGATACTCCTCTTCCAGGAAACTGGAGGAAAGAGGATGCTACTTCTGGAGAAGTAGTGGATGCTACTTTCTATTGAGAGTTAGTGGGTTCACTGATGTATTTAGTGAACACGAGACCGGACATTCGCTACGCGGTTAACCAGCTAAGTCAAGCGATGGTTAAGCCTACCAAACTCTTTTGGAAGGCAGGTAAGCATGTCCTGAGATATCTGAAGGGCACATATGAGTATGGATTATGGTACAGACAGACAGATGAGGTGAAGTTGCATGGCTTCATGGATGAAGATTGGGCAGGCAGCCCAACGAACAAAAAGAGCACATCAGGGGGGATCTTTAGTATCGGATCTACAGTTGTTTCTTGGTACAGTAGGAAACATAGATCCGTGGCACTTAGTTCAGCGGAAGCGGAATACATGGCAATGAGTCAAGCTGCATGTGAGGCTATCTAGATAAGAAAGATCTTGGCTGGTTTGTTTGGTTCTCATTTAGATCCGACAGTGATTTATTATGATAATCAGAGTTGCATTAAACTCTCGATTAATCCTATGTTTCATGACAGATCTAAGCATATAGATATCCGGTATCATCATCTCAGAGATTGTGTGCAGCAAAAGATCATGTTGCTTCAATACATTCCTATGGAAGTTCAGGATGCAGACATTCTGACGAAGGCACTCAGCAGGAAAAAATTCGAATATCATAGAGACAGGATTGTGGTGAAGGATAATCCCTTTCTTGTTGAGAGGGAGTGTTGAAAAGTCAACAAGAAACATGTGTCTAATTTACTTTTCCCTTAAATAATTTAGACAATAAATATTAATCTAGTATTTCATTCATAACTGAGTGAGTTGGATTTGTAACAGAATTATAAGTGTAGTTAAGTGAGTTAAGATCAGTTGTACTAGTTGTAACTAAACATGCACTAGTGAGAGTTCAGTTATTTAGTGAACTCACATGAAACTGAAGATTCACCACAGTTAACTACATGCATGTCAGATCCAGTGGAGACCTAGTTGAGATAACAGGTGAAAGGGATATTTTGGCTATCAGTTGTGATTTGATCACACATGTAGTGGATATGCTTATGAGCATGTGCAAACTAGGCAATTCAATGATCATTTTGAGAATTCGAATTGCAGAGATTTGTGCAGAGGAGGCAAGCTGTTTGGACACATGAATTGGCACATGTATTTGTTGATTTGTGTATGACAGTGTGAGACGATTGTATTGTACTGAGAGCTCTTGGATTAGATTTTTGTATGAGATTGTTTCATGATTCATGATATACATAATATATGATAGTGGGGTTTTTAGCTTTATGCTTTCCCAATAAAAATTCTGTGTTATGTGTTATTGATATTTCACTTTGTGATTGTGGTTGTGATCGTGGTTTAATTTTCGGCAAGAATAATAATAGAAGAAATTATGTATTTAACAGTGGCGTAATTGTTAGATCAGGAGAATCGCTGGAAATACTTAATTTGTATTGAAATTTCTACAGATAGGTATATGATCATAGATGAAATCATAACCTATAAGGGATGAATCTATTTTGTTCCTTAATCCTTGTTTAAGAGAAGGGTGCTTCAATCATTTCATGATTCATCATTAGTAGGGAATCAAGGATTCATTAAAGCATAGAGACAGATAATAGAAAGGTTTTCTTGGAAAGGTCTCAAGGGAGATGTCATGCACCACATCAAGGAGTGTATCACTTTCCAACAGAATAAATATGAGCACACTCACCCAACATGTCTATTGCAGCCTCTTCCCATTCCAGAGAAAAAGTGGGAAAGTGTGTCCATGGATTTCATTACAGGGATACCCAAGGAACAAGGTAAGGATTGTTGATTTGTGGTAGTAGATCGTTCGACAATGTTTGCTTACTTTTTTTCTATCTCCAGGGAATTTAGTGCATCTCAAGTGGAAGATTTGTTTTTCAGAGAAGTATTTAGGTTGCATGGGTTTCCTAAAACAATTGTGAGTGACAAGGATATCATATTTACGAGCATCTTTTGGTAGGAGATATTTCAGCTAGTGGGTATAGAATTAACCCCCATCACTAGCTACCATCCACAAACAAATGGTCAAAGTAAGGTAGTAAACAAGTGGGTGAAAGGATGCCTCCAAAACTATGTGACAAGGAAAAAAAAAGCGCGGTTCAAGTGGATATATTTGGCTGAATATTTGTACAACACCACTTACCACATGTCTATTGGTATCTCTCCTTTCAAATCTTTATATAGTTATGATCCTCTCACTTTTGTTGAGATTGTTTTTGGAGACATCAGATATCCTATGGATAAGGAGTGGATACTGGAAAGCCAATAAATTATTAAAGAACTCAAAGATTGTTTTTAAAGGGATCAAAACTAGCAAAAGTTATATCCAAACAGACACAGATTGGAGCATAATTTTGAGGTAGGGGATTTGGTCTATTTGAGGCTACAACCATGAATACTTGCATCCAGAAAAAAATAGCATTGAGAAGCTCAAACCACACTTCTATGGGCCTTATAGGGTGAAAAGGAAGGTTGGGGAAGCTGCATATGAATTGGAGATACCATAGGGAATAAAAATCCATAATGTCTTCCATGTATCATGCCTGAAAAGGGCATTGGGGCAGTATGTTGTTGCTAATGCAGAGCTTCCTCAATGAATTTTAGTCCAAAGGATTTTTTGGATCTGAGTGTGAAGAAACTAAAGAACAGGGACATCAATGAATACTTAATCAAATGGAAAACATTTCCTATAGAAGATGCCACTTGTGAGAGTGAACATGTTCTACAATAGACCAATTCAGGATTGCTTGTGGGCAAGAAATTTCTAGTAGTAGAGATTGTAATGTCCCCTTCTTCTTGAAAATATTATTGAAAGACTTAGTAGTCTAGTCACTCCTCTAGACTATAGTCTCATGGGGAAAAGGTGGCTAAGAGGCACAAAACTGGTCACTAAGGAGTAACAAGTTATATTATTAAAGTGACTTTGATTTAAGTAGTGAAAATGGTTAATTGACTTGGAGGAGGAAATGGAGAAATAATTTAGAATTCAATAAAGTAACTTAAGTCAAAATTAGAATATGGAGGTATAAAAGAGAGAGGGGGGTGCCTCACTCGACATTCATGTCATTTTTCACTTAGCATATTTGAGCTCTGCAACTTGAATGTTTTGAGGTTTTTGAGTAAAAAAACCATAGAGATCAACAAGGAGGTGAAATATTCCTGTGTTCCTGGTCCAATCTTGGCCAAGGTGGTGAAAAATCCCACCCTCACCATTCTACTTGGTTTCAGATTCATCTCAAAAGGTATTGTGGAGACAAAGCGCATGTTTGGGGAATTTTTCTGCAGACTGGGTGCATTGTTTCATGAATAAGGTTTGATATGCTTAGGAGGAGGTAGATATGAAGCCAAAACCTTCCTAGAAGGTTTTTCCATCACTAAAGCGCCTTATTCCATCAATTTGTGTGGGGTTTTCTCTTCATGTTGATTTATTATTGCATGAGGGTGAAATTTCTAAAGGAGGGAACATTGTCACTTGTGGATACAGTGAGTTGGAGGGATAGATCACTCATAGAAGATAAATAAACCCACTCTATATGTTTCATATCACCGGATCTATAGATCTACAAATGTATTTTAGTGTTTGGAGGGAAGAATAACATAAGCCAAAATTCTTAGGGGTTTCCTAGCCAGGAGGTGTGCAACTCAGCCAGATCTTGGTGTCAGTGTTCAGAAGGGAAATAAATTGATCTTGTCCAGATTTGTATGCTAATATTGGAAGGATATAAGGACTCACAACTCCCCTTCCTTTTATCTTGAAGGTATATTCAACCTCAGCTTCTATATTTATTTATTATTATTCAAGATCTATATATCTCTTATATGGAGGAAAACTTATTAACTAAATAAAGGTCAGATCTGAATTTGTTTGGTTATTCTCTTGTGTTGTCTCTCCTGTATCTCATTATTTCCATATATTTTTGTTCCATGTCCATCGTTTATATGCTATAAAACTCAACAAACCATCCCCAACACAACTTTGAGAAGAAACCTACAAAATATTTAAATGAACATTTAAACAAATCATAATCAAACCCTTAAGTTCCCAGTGAATTTGCTTGGGAACATTACAAAGGGGGAAGTCCTTGAGGAGTGGAAAAAACAAATTGGTGCTTGTAGATGATATATTGGAGGTTAGGATGCATGGAGGATATCTTAACTATTTGAATGGAATGGAGTTGGGAAAGAATACCTGAATGACCTTTATTGAGAATCTTTTCCATTCGATGGGAACTGATGATCTCAGGAGAACCTGTTGTGAGTCCTTGGAATTGATATTGTTGTCCCTCCTGGTGGAATTTCATGGTTAATTCATTAAAATCCATGAGAATGTGGCCCAGAGTGCATAACCATTAAGCACCTAGCACAATGTCACAACCTCCCATGTTGATGGAAAACATATGAGATTTTAGGTGGTACTATCCAATTTGAAGACGTACATTTTCACAATGCCCACCACATTTCATGGACCCGCCATTGGCTATCATGATTTGAAAATTGTTAACGACACAAATATAGAAATTGGTTTCATGGGTAATGCGGCGGTGAATAAAATTATGGGTGCTTCCACTGTCAACAAGGATGATAACTTTCCTATTATTAATATATCCAATGAGCTTGAGGCTTTATGGAGTAGAGAAGTCAGTGAGGGAATGCAATGAAATCAAGGGTTCAACTTTGGGTGGGTCAGCGGGATCCGTAGTAGCATCTGGAAGGGGTAGTTCTTCAACAGGGGGAAATACGACTTCTTCTTCAACAACATCCTTTGAAATGGCCATAAAAAGTTTTTGTTCCTTACACTTGCGCCAGAAAAAATATTTTTCATCAAAATTATAAAAAAGACCCTTGAGTTGGTGCTCAGTCATTTCAGACCGAGTTAATTTATGTAACTTGAGGGGAGTGGCAGTGGGGGTAGGATTTGTGCGGCGGGGGCGAGGAACAAAAGATGATTTTTTGTTCTGGGAAAAAACAACTTGTTAGGATTCTTTGGCACTTTTAATAGCTTCCAACCAAGTCTAAGGGTGAGCCATGAGGAATTGGGTTTAAATTTCATCCCTTAGGCCACTGAAAAATCATTCCCAGAAGAACAAATTTTTCATACCCTCCGTTCTGAAGGCCAAACGCTCAAAGGAAGATATAAAGTATTCCACTGTGCCTGATTGTTTCAACTTGGTTAAACATCCTAAATAGTGGGTGTCAGTGTCAAAGTGTTCATAGAGATTTGCAACAAATTGGGTCCATGTAATATACCCCTGGCGTGCATTTTTACGTCATTACCACCATTGCTAGGATTCAGGATCGAGATAGAGAACAACATAACGAATTTTGGCCAACTCATTGGTACTGCCATGCTGAGAGAAATAATGCTCCATTTGAGCGACCCAACCCATGGGGTCAAAGCTATCAAATTTATTGACCTCAACTCGGGGAGGATGGGGTTCATGATCAAAGTATTTGGATTGAAAAAGCATATAATTGGAGGAATCAACAACATTTAAGTGGGACAATTAGTCTGATAAGGACGGGTGCTGGGGGTGGTTCAACAACTGGTTGAAAACAGACTGGAGGGTGGAAAATTTTCCCATGAATTTGGAATCCATGGCTTCAAATTGTTGTTGGACGTGGATCTCTAATTTTTCAATGTGGGAATTGGCGAAAGAAATTTCAGAAGTCACTTGGTTGAGGGACTCCTTAGTCTGAGTGATGGAATATTGCAGGTCTTGGTTGCGAGTGGTGGCCTTTTGGATATGAGAGGTGCCTGTAAGGGAAAGGGGGTGGGTGGGACCATAAAAAAGAAGGAATTATAAGTTATATGTACCACGACGATCAGGGTGGAGAGGAGAATATAATGGGAGAGATGGAAAATAGGGGCGTCGGGAAAGGGGGTTGGGTCCACTAAAAAAAATGCTTGAAAATGAAAGGTACCACTGCGATCAGGGTGAGGATAGGAATCCAATGGGATAGGTCCTGAATAAGGGTGTCAACGGAACCACTATACTCATTTTTTTTAACTCTTACGGAGTTATACTCTGATATGAATAATTGAATAATATTGTAGTGGCGAAATGGACAAATTATTAATAGGAAGAAATGTGTAGGAATTTTTCAACTCAAATGGAGGAGGCAAGGTTGCACGACAATAGATCTTGTCATTTTCTGTTTTGTTTCCATCCAAAGGGTGAGGGTGTTGAGGGTTTCTAAAGACAAGGGTTTTCCCTGTGCTATAACTCTCTGATTTACATGTCGGGTCGAACAATAATACTTGGCCCAATATATCAAGGAACCAACAAAGGAGGCTAGATTGTACCCTTAGATGTACTACCCAATTACCTAGGTACTAGAGAGAATGGATGATTTTAGGGGCTAAATTTTGCTCGTGGGCTAATTTTCCAAGGTTTTTCCTAAAAAAAGATTCCTTATTCTAAAAATGATTCGCCCAAATTCTATAGGATAAAATTATTTTACCTTAAAAATCGCCAAAAAATTATACAAACTATATAAAATCCTTAGAAATTTGAATATTTTTACAAAAATATAGGCAAACATTTTATAGTTGGCATATGAAGGATTAGTAATATTCGCCAAGATTTCTACATTTTAAAATAATTTTCCATCCTTAAAATCATCCCTGCTAGAGAGTATCTTCCCAAGTAATGTTCTCAGTGGCACTATAGTAGTTAGACGGTCAATCAATGTATCTATGGAGGGCTTTAGGATATCTAGGTCGATCCACATATAGGTGTTTCCTGATGTGCTACCACTCGAAGGGGTACCAACAAGGGGTTACAAGGGTGGAAAACAATGTGTGCTTAAGTACCACTTTTAGTTCCTACATGTATGCTTCCTCGACCGCAAATTTACATGTTGAACGTCTCTACCCTAAAAAAAAATTAACCCACAATTTTTTTCCAAGGAAAGTGCTATGATACCACTTGTAAGGTACCAGATCTATTATAATAGCCAAAAACATAAATATTGCAGAGAATAACAACATACCAACACAATATATGAAACCACAAAACCAAAATAATACCTTTATTGATAGGAAACAATGTTCAGTTGCCTCTTTGATGGGGCAACCTCCATCATAGAAGTGCTCTATTACAATAATTCTCAAGAAAAAACTTCTCATGCCTCCTACTCTTATTTATACTAATTCTATCTTCTAAAGAACCTTCTAGTGAAGGATATTTCTAGAAGTGGAAGTTTTTATTAGGCCTTCTTACATTGACTTATTATCATTTATTAAATAATCCTTATAAACTAATGTTGGTGTTTATTACATGGAAAATATATTATTCTACTTACATGAGGGGTTAGGGAGGATAGGTCCTTACCAAATCCCTTGTGATTGTGGAAAAGTTCATATCAGTGAAACTGGCAGGAGTTTCAAATCAGGTTTAAAGAACATGACACTGACATATTTCATGGCCTCATAAAGAAATATTCTCTCGCAGAAAATTCTAATAACTCCAAACATAAAATATGCCTTGAAAAAACCAACATCATTGCAAAAATTGATCATTACACTCAAAGGAAAATTAGAGAGGTCGTGGAAATTGAAAAACACCCCACAAATTTGAATAAATATGATGGATGGAGATTAAGCATGAGCTGATGCCCCATCACAAATCACATTAACAAAAGATAGCCCTAACTTAAATAACATCTAAAACCATCTAAATCAAGACAACACATGAGTTTAAGACGAAGCATTGGTTTTATCACTAGTTATCTTAAGCGTTGCCGTCATTTTAATCTTGAGAACTTGTCTCCTAGATATGGGTTGAGCTAACAAGCTCTAAACATTGAGAAAAAAAATCTACATCACATGGTCTCCATCACTCAAAATGAATACATGTGAAAGCATTAATAAAACTATATTATCCATGTATAGAAGGGAAAAACTTGGAAGCATCCGTTCGTTTGAAAAATTATATATTGAACTATCTTAGTGTAATATACCAGATATAAAATGTATGCAGAACAGAAATAAAATGCTAGTAATGGCAGAATAACAACAATATAACCAGAACATTCACCACAATAACACTGAAATGATATAAGAATAACAACAGAATTAGCACTTTGAATCTGAAAGCAATGTTCATGGGCCTCTTTGAGGTGGAAACCTCCAGTTGAGCAGAGCTATATTACAATAATATCCAAGCTAGGGTTTTCATACCCTAGACTCTTATTTATACTAAAAAGAAGCATCTAGAGGAAGATCCTTCTAGAAGCGAAAGCTTCTATTAGGTCTTCTTACATCCACCTTATTATATTTTATTGAAAGGCCTTATTAATATTGACCTTTATTACATCTGAATATATTGTTCTACCTATGTGCAGATTAGGACCTTAACATGTCCGCCCCCTTAAAAACAACCTTGTCCTCAAGGCTTGAGATGAGGAAATTGCTGCAGAATGGTAGCTGGTTCCCAAGTGGCGTCTGCTGGAGTTGTATCTTTCCACTGGACTAGCACTTCCTTGATGGTTCTCTGACATAGGTGACGCTCACGCTGGTCCAAAATTGTTTATGGATATAGCTAAATGGATCCTTCTTTAGCTAACTCTGGAAGGTTGGTTTGAATTTGGCACTTAGCTCCAATCACCTTCTTCAAGCATGAAACATGAAAAACAGGATGTAGCTTCGAATGGTTGGGAAAAGCTAACTGATAGGTGACTTGTCCCACATGCTTGAGTATGGTACAAGGACCATAAAATTTGGGTGCTAGCTTCTGACAATGCTCGACCTTGAGGGAAGTTTGCTTGTAAGGTTGCAGTCGAAGAAACACCTGATCTCCTTCTGCAAGTTGACGTTCAGAACGACCTTGATCTGCTTGTTGCTTCATGTGATTCTATGCCATGACCAAATTCTCTTTGAGGGTATGAAGAATAGCCTCTCGAGATGTAAATTTTAGGTCAGCCGCCTGGACCTTCGAGGCACCCGGTAAGTATGAGAGAACTGAAGGTGGATTATGTCCATATACCGTTTCAAAAGGAGTCATGCGTGTAGCTATATGGTATGAAGTGTTGTACCACCATTCAACTAGGGGTAACCATTGAGCTCACTGATTTTTCTTTTCTGAGGCAAAACACCTCAAATAGGTTTCCAAACACTTGTTGATAACTTTCGTTTGGCCATTAGTCTGGGGATGATAAGTTGTGCTGAGACGTAATTCAGTGCCTTGTATATTGAATAGTTCTTGCCAAAATTGCTTGTGAAAGTTGGGTCGTGATAAAAAACAATAGACTATGGCATGCCATGAAGCTTGAAGACCTGATCCATGAAGATTTGAGCCACCATGGATGTTGTAAACGGGTGTTGAAGGGTGCAGAAATGAGCATACTTGGAAAGGCAATCAACAACCACCATGATGACGAATTTATTTCCTGATTTGGGTAAGCCGGTAATAAAATCCATAGAGATATCCTTCCAAATAGTAGGTGGAATTGGGAGCAGTTGTAGTGTGCCCGACGATTTGACTATTTCTCCCTTGTTGCGTTGACACACATCACATTCAGCTACAAAATTACAAATGTCCTGTTTCATACCATCCCAGAAAAAGAAACGTTTGACCCTGTCATAGGTTTTGGTGAACTCGGAGTGCCCTGCTGTGGGTGTAGCATGAAGCTCAGAAAGTACCGTGGATTTAAGCTTTGATTGTGTACTTAAATACAAATAGACTTTGTATCAAAGTTCCTCATGGAGCCAAGAGTACACTGGGGAAGCTGGAGCATTGGACTGCAATTGGTGGATCAACTGCGAACTTTTGGGATCTTGTAGCCATTCCTGGCGAACAGCTTGGAGCCAATCTGGTTGAATGAATTCATTGTAAGGTTTCTATGACAATGAGAAACCTATGTGCAAACAGAGATATAATAATCATCAAAGAGGATAGTGGGAATTCTATTGTTATCATGGATTCAGATGAGTATCATAGAAAAATAATGGAGCACCTTACATTGAGTGGAAGATACAGGAGGCTTGAGAAAGATCCAAGCAACAAAGTATTAGAGATATCACAAAATAAATTGTAAACTTATCTCTGGATGAATATGTAAAAAATAAAATAACTCCAAAGGTTGCTACCATCGGACACATCTATGGCCTACCGAAAATTCACAAAGAAGGTTATCCTCTTAGACCTATCATGAACACAATAGTCTCTCCTTCTTACAACCTTGCAAATACATTGGAAGAAAGACTAAAACCTCTAGTTGGGAATACTCATTCTATCATCAAGGATTCCTCTCATTTTGTCAAAGGGATCCAATCTTTGAAGGTTAGAAATACATATCTCATGGTAAGTTTTCATGTAGAATCTTTCTACACCAAAATTCTTGTAGACGATTCTATTAATGTGATTAGGAGGATTAGTGATGATGAAATGACAAACTTGGTCGAAGTATGTCTGAAGTCCACATATTTTAGTTTCCATGGTGAAATATATGAGAAAACTCATGGTGTTTCTATGGGTTCCTCTCTTTTGCCAATTATTGCAAACCTTTACATGTGGGATTTTGAAGAAAAAACTATCAACATTGCACCTCATAAATCGAATCACTCGATGAGATATGTGGATGATAACTATTTCATTTGGACCCATGGAAACTAAAACCTAGACATTTTCTTAAGGAACATGAATAGCCAATATGACTTTATTAAGTTTACCATGGAAATAGAGAACGATATAAAACTTCCATTCCTAAAAATTCTCCTCTCTAAAAACACTGATAAATCCCTCTCTCATCAAGTCTACAAGAAAAAGACTCACACATACAAGTTCCTATAAGTTGATTCTCACCACCTCAGAAGATGGGTGTTATGAACACCTTAGTTACTAGAGCTAAGTGGATCTCGGACGATGATCACATTGATCATGAGCTTGAACACCTTCGCAAGGCTTTTAAAAGTAATGGTTACACAAATAAATAGGTTGAGAGGGTCATCAAGCACATGAAGAAAAATCAAACTAATGATGACATTCAAAACTATCACACTTCCATACATCCAAGGCACTACTGATAAAATGGAAAAAATACTTAATAAGAAGAAAATCAGAGTTTCCTTCTCTCCTCTCAACACCTTAAGGAAAATTCTTAACCCTGCTAAAGACCCAATAGATCCAAAAAAAGCTAAAGGTGTTTACTCAGTCCCTTGCGATTGTGGAAAAATTTATATCGATGAAACTAGTAGGACTTTTTAAATAAGGCTTATAAATAACACGACATTGACACATTGCATGGTTGCACAAATAAGGCATATATCCCCGTCTCAGAGGATAAATTAGAAGCCCATGATATTGTGATGGAAGTTTTACCTATTGTCTCTTATGGGGGAATGGAGTAGTTTTATGAAATTGACACCTATGGTTCTAATAAAGAATCAATCCCCTATTTTCTTGTTAATATTTTTATTTTTGAGTTACAAGTAGACAATGTTGATTATTCTTCAAGGGAGTGTCATGAGGTTAAAAAGAAGAAAGGGAAAAATGGAAGGATTGAAGATTATTTTTATAGGGTTAGAAATACAAACTTATATGGATTATGTAATTTTATCTTTGTTAGTGAAACATTTGACCATATCTTGTTTATATTTGTAATGTGATTTGAGAACCTACAAAACATGATTTTCATTCTAAATTAGAATATAAAATTGTTTTTTTTTTTTCTTGGAAAAGAAAAGAGTAAATCTAAGAGACTGGGTGACACTGATTTTTACAAAGCAAAATTACAAAATTGAAGATTTAAATTGATGGTGGTGGTGGTGGTGGTTATTAACATCCACTAAGACCAACATAGTCTATTGGACCTTTAAAAAAAGGAAAGCAATTACTTGGTTTTGTTTATAATTTTGTTTATGTGCTTGAAAATATTTAAGAGAATCTTTCCTAAATCACCATATTTTTGATGAGTTAAAAGGTTAGGAAGGTCGGTATTATAGAAAATATTTTGAAAATGAGATCTAATGTGGGTGTATGAAGGACATTGTAAGAGAGTGTTTTTCATATTCATCCCTCTTAGTGTGATAAGATGACAAATTATTTTGACCCGCAACATTTTAGGAATTATCCAAAACCCTCTTTCATTGTGGAGCTATGAGAATTTCTTCTCACTTTAGAAATATTATTTTTCTTTTTTATGCTAGTTAAAACATAGAGATACTTTTGATCTTCCAAATTAGGGTTGATCATATCCTTGTAGTATCTTAATTCTCTTTTATCTTCTAATTCTTTAGCGCACCACAATTTCTCCATAGATTTAGATTTAGTATATTTGTTTTAATTTTGTCCTTATTCTACAGAGTGACCTCTTCCTCAATACCCTAGTGATTTAGACAAGACTTGCCATCTTTATGCCAACTCCGCTTTATCCACAACTGGTTTCGACTTGAATTTGAAGCAACCTTAGGAAGCTTGTTGTCTTCCTTGTTGTTTATCTTGTTCCTATACATTAAGTGCCTAGTCACAGCCATGCTCTGAATGGGAGAAAGAATCACTTATGTGAAGATGATAGGATAGGGTGTATTTCATTTAATTTTAATATTGAGAATTATAAAACTCTTTTGGATTTCATCTATCTTTCTTCACAATTCTCTAGAGATGCTACAACCCCAAACTTCAAAATCATATAAGATAACGAGAGTGATGAGAGTCTCAAAGAGTGAAATCACTATAAGGACTAGTCTCCTTGTCCCACAAAAAAAGGGATATCATACATCAATTTGATCATCATCATCATCATCATCATCATCATCATCATCATCATCATCATCATCATCATCATCATCATCATCATCATCATCATCATCATCATCATCATCATCATCATCATCATCATCCACTCACTTTTAATTTCTCTAAATTTTTTTATTTAAATTTGTAATTTTTATTTTAATAAATTAAATTTAATTCAATTTAATAAAATAAATCTTTTTCTTTTTTAAAGTGGATTTATTCCATCCACCTAAAAATATATTACATTAATTTTTGAAATAAAATTTAAATATATTATATTTTATTTTCTTGTGTAGTTAGGTTGCTCACAATCATATTTATTTTGAAAACATGTTATACAGATTAAAAGTGATGATAATGATGGTTGTTTTCATGAGTTAACAATTTATTAACATAATTAACTTAATTTAATAAGTTCCATGTACTGAAGTTTATATCAATGCTTGTAATCATCATCATACTCCTCTCTTTTGATCATTGTATTATAAAAAATGTTATAAACACTATTTTGTATATTATTGTTTAACATATGTGATGATAATCTACCACTGAGACCAATTTTAATTGATTGAATTTAAAGAAATTTGATAAGGAATTAATCAATTTGTTTTAATAACATTTTGTTTGTATAAAAAAAAAATATTGAAGAGAAATAATGTTTTTAGGTTTTCATGAGTTAACAAATTGTGAAAATAAGTGGTGTTGTAAAACATTGTGAAATTGAGACTTAATGTGTGCACAAAGAGGGAAATCTAAGAGAAAAAAAATTCATTCTCCACTTTCTTTTGTCACAAGGTTTCATATTTCCTGTGGTGTTTTAAAACTTACCCAATGCTAAGTTTGATTATGAAGTTCTTTCTTATTTTAGCCATATTAATTTTCTTCTATTAAAATACTTTTGATCTTCAAAATTGGAATTGTGATCTTTTTATAGTACATCAACTTTATTTTATTCTCTAACTTTATTGCACCACAATTTATTTTTGAAGAAAATAAAATATTATATTTGATATGGAAAATTTTTATGGTAAATTAGTATGGTTTGAATGGAGTTTAGTATATATAATTTTTTATTGAAATATGAAGATGAAAGAGTGTTCTTAATCTACATAGTCGATCAATTATATAATATTATAGTAACAATGATTTATCCAATATTTATGTGAATTAATTTTCTCATCCAAATATATTTTACTTGTAGTGTATAAAATATTTATTTAAAACCGTTTTGAAAATACAAAATTAGCAACTTCAATACAATATCAAATTTGATTATTTGATCGAATAATTTAGACTTGATCATTTAATGAAGTATAAAAATTTCTTGAGTTGGTGAAATCATGGCATTGATATTTCCTCAATCAAGGTTCAAGTCTCTCCATTGACGTGTTCGTGCTCATTGTGCAATTGCAATTGTAAAAGTAGTTGAGGCTAGTTGTAAGTCTTGGGTGACTTTAGCATAATAGAGGCTACCATTCAATGTTTATGATCCATAATTGAGGTATTGAGAGTCCACTCAATTTGGAAACATGAATGGTTGTTACATAATAAGTTTGTTTTCTTTTTTTAATGATCGACTCCAATGGAAAATTCAATTAAGTAGAATTATGTTTCCACTCCAAAGACCATGCAACATTTAAAATAATTTATCTTCCACTCAACAATAGGCTAGGTTAATTAGTGATCAAGCATTAAAATTGAATCATAACTAAGTGAATAGTTCAATAACCAATCACAACAACATACCCAACAGATTGCAGGGGAAAAACACACATTTGAGACAATGTTTTACTTTAGAAACCCAACATTCACTGGAGATTTTATTACATTCAAGAGAATATTATAGAGGAATGAGATATACACAGACTTCGTGTAATTTTACTCACTATGAAGATAAAAAATGCAGCAAGCCATGGCTTAGAGACACCTTCTCTTAGAGTGAACATGCATATTAACACCTTTGTCCACTCAACCTCAAACATGTTTCCCTCTTTGAGATTTACTTTCTATTATTGTCCTTCCCTCTTTCTCCTTACATCTCCCTTTGTTTTCCTCTTCACTACAACCCTCATTGTTTTTTATGGGATACCTTTTGAAGGAAAATTGTCAGAACTATTTTTTTCACCTTCCCATTGCACCAGAAGAAAAAATAAAATGAAATAAAACAAAAACAAGTTTATTTACAAAATTTACAAACATTTTTCAAGATCCAATTCGGATCACACCTCCCCATTTGAAGGATTTTGGTCCCCAAAAGCAGAAGGCCTCCATTTTCCTTTGCATATCCACCATTCCATTGCTGATGAAAGTGGCTTATTTCGTGCTTGTCTACCCTTGTTTCACTGCTAAAGGAATTATGCTATTCTTCCCTTGATGTGCTTTGACGAGGTATGCCTTGCCACCGTTGACCAAGCGATATGTGTTTTCTCTCCTATAGAAGATAACATTCATATCCCATAAGTAGGTGCTACCCATCATCACTGCACATGCGTCCAATGTTGCAACTTCACATGCTACCTCATCAACATGGTTGACACTAATGACAAACTTGATTTTAGATCATTGAGTGATTCTCATAACAATTTTCCCTTGCAATCATACTAGTGAACTTGGCTGCAATAGATCATAGGTTTCTAGACCAACATCATCAACTAATGCTTCAAAAAATAGATTACATTGAGAACCACTATCAAACAAGTCATTTTCCTTCAGGTTCTTCACTTGAACTTTGATTTAGAATAAAGCACGTTTATCTCCACTCACATTTGGTTGTTGTAGTGTGGTGCAAACCACATCTTCGTCTAGATCATAGGTGATTTATATCGCTTCTTATTTTGTCTTGGTAGCTCCCTTGGCTTTCTCCGTGGACTTTAGCCACTTTGGACATAATTCAAGTTGAAGTTTCCAACACTTCTCTTCCATGTGTCCATCTACATCGCAATTGTTGCAATTACTATTAGGATTCCTCCATATTTTGGCTATGGTTGTTAGCTTCTTATGTCTTGTCTTGTTGGTTTCTTCTTGGCCCATGATATGCTCTCCTTTCCTAGAGTCCAACTCAATGTAGAGATCCTTCTATCTTACCTCATCTATGATTTTCACACCATGAAGCTGTAATTTTCTTCAGATATGGGTGAAACATTCTCCAAGGTAATTCATCACCACTCTCGGATCTTTGAGAGAGATACCTTACCATATGGCCTGCCTCCTGAACTTATAAGTGTATTATTGCACTCCTTGTCCTTGTTCTTGCCAAAGGTACTACCACTTCATGAGTTTCTCCTCTTCATAACCTATGGGATAAAATTGTAAATTCAACAATACTTCGAAGTCCTCCCATTTTGTCACTATAGGATTGTTTCCTATCCTCAGTGCATCCACATAAATCTCCCACCACAATAGAGTATGTCTAGTCATCTTCAAATGAGAAAAGGAAATATGTTGTGTTTCTTGGACTTGATAAAGCCCAAAGTAAACTTCCAATTGTTTCAACCAACTATCCAAGGCTTCAACATTAGTTTGTCCATCAAACATGGGTATTTAAAGATTCACTTCAACTTTGAAAGGAATATTGGAAGACGAAGAAAAGGTGTTTCCATAACCTGAGTTTCCAAGCATCTCGTCTTTGGGAACTTTTGTTCCAACCTTGTTTTCTTCATGCTCAATCTTTGCTAAGTGTGCTTCCTTACTCTTCATTACCACTAGTTGTGTCACCAACTCTGTCAATGTAGCAATTCCTTGCTCCAGCCAGGCCAATCTGAGCTCTGAGTCTTCCCTGTCATCTTCTTCATGATGATGCCCCACCATTGATGGTGCTCCACTTATCTATAGTCCTGGTAGCAATGATTTTCCACTATTTTGGTATTGGCTATGGGTGTTTACCATGCAGATGTTATCCAAGCCTTAAGAATCTACTCTCATACCATCTGATCCATAATTGAGGAATTGAGAGTCCAATCATTTCACCAACATGAATGATTATTACAGAATAAGTTTGTTTTATATTTTTAATGACCAACTCTAATGGAAAATTCAATGAAGTAGAATTATGTTGCCCCTCCAAAGACCGTGCAACATTTAAAATAATTTATCTTCCCCTCAACAATAGGTTAGGTTAATTAGTGATCAAGCATTGAAATGTAATCATAAGTCAATGAATAGTTCAATAACTAACCACAACAACATACCCAACAAATTCCAGAGGAAAAACACACATCTGAGACAATTTTTTACTATGGAAAACAACATTCACTGGAGATTTTATTACATTCAAGAGAATATTACATGGGAGTGAGATATACATAGACTATATGTATTGTTACCGACAGTGAAGATCAAAACTGCAGCAAGCCATGGCTCAGAGACACCTTCACTTAGAGTGAACAGGCACATTAACTCCTTCATCCACTCAACCTCTAGCAGGTTTCCCTCTTCGAGCTTTAATTTATGTTATGGTCATGCCCTCTTTCTCCTTGCATCTCCCTTCGTTTTCCTCTTCACTACAACCCTCATTGTTTTTAATGGGATTCCTTTTGAAGGCCAACCATCACAGCTATTTGTTTCAATTTCCCATTGTGCCAAAAGACAACAAAATGAAATAAAACAAAAACATGTTTATTTACGACATTTACAAACATTTTCCAAGATCCAATTAAGATAAACTTCTTAGACAAAGGATTATGAATTGAGAGTCAAAATGTGATTACTATGATTCCAATTCTTCCACATTAAGGTTTGGCACACTTGTCATGTCAGGATAAGAAGAATCTAGTAAAATAAATTCAGGTATCTCAAAATTGTCAATCCAATGATCATTAAATAAAACAATTATCAAGACCAACATGGTGAGGCCCTAATCACATAGAAAATTAGAGAGTCAATATCCTAGGAATGAAATTTTGAATTAGAAGGGTGGATGCAATGTTAAAGGAGGGGCATGTTAAAAGGAAATGTTACTATTAGTGTAGTCATCATGAAGGTATACCATCATGTTTCCTAGATCTCCATCAAGAGAAATGTATGACGTGGAATATAAATCCTCAAATACAAAATATAGAGGTTTATGTAAAATAGCATACATGACTACTCATATGATCAAGTAGAAGTTGGGAGTTGGGGTTGGGGAAAGGGCGAGCATCATAAAATTTTGATTTTTCATGTTATATAATTAACCAAAATATAAGATCCATCATAATCCTTGATTTATTTAGAATTGAGAGAGAAAAAATCAATAGAGTTGCAAATCTTAAATGGTGCAAAGCTCTCCTTTTATTTTTCCACTCTAAAAAGTTTTCACCTCATAAAATTGGATCTTGTAAACACTTTAAACACTTAACAGATTTAGAGTTAGGATAAATATATGTTAGTTCTTATGACATTTAAGAAGTAACACCTTCTTGATGTTTCAAGAAGCCCCAAGTTTTTAAAACTTGTGGGCCCCTTTTTCAATTTTTATCATCATGCTTAGTTTTAAATGTTTACTTGAATTCCTTTTGCTGGATCATAATGAAGTCCATGATGAAGGAGTGCATTTAACTTTTCACTTGATCCAAATATTTCTATTAAACTTACTCATCTTTGAAATGGTCTTCATCTAATTTCTTTTAAACAAGTTTTGAAAATTTGCAAGAGCTCTAAAAACTCGTCGAAGCATTTAATTGTTTAATCTCTTGTCGCGGCACATTTTCAAAAACCATTGTTGTGGCTGATTTTCTAGACTCAAATCTCAAAAATATTCCGAAGCACTTGAATCCTAAGTCTTAACTTCACCCCAAGACTATAATCGACAGTGGAAGTCTTATTCGAGAAAAACTACATTTTTAGATCACCAACACAAGGTTTGAACTTTTCTCCATATCAAGAATTCAAAATTTCTCTGTTACTTGTTGATATTTTCACCTATAGAACACATGAAAAGTGATTTTTAAAAATCCTCCACAAGCTTTAATCTCTTTGCAATATTTATCTCTAAATTTCCAATCATTATAATAAATGCCAAATCTATGCTAACTAACTTTATATCTTTGCATTCATGTTAATCAAATCTTTTAAATCCTCACCAATTCTCATTTCATTAGCAAAATGCTTGAAGAAATTTATAATACATTATCATTGGATAATAGATTGAGATTAATGCGAGGAGATAATAGGGATTGTTTCGTTGAAAGATAGAGAAAGATCAAAACCATTCTCAACAAGACTTCGATTTTTGAAAATGCATTGATTTCCATGTATTTTCACTTAAGTTGTGAATTGAAGAAATAATGAATTATTATAACAATATTAAGTCTATATTATAGCACATCCACTACTAACCTAACAAAAACATTATGATACTCATTAATTTAAATTTGTGTAGTATGATGAAAAGGTATGCATCTAACAATAATATTTAAAAAAGTGAATGTAATTTTGTTTTATGTGCACAAAATAACATCTAAATACTCAGAACATAGAGTAGAATGAACAACAATTAAAACCCATAGATAAAAATAGTATAAAACACTTATCTTTGTAAGAAAATGTGCAACCAGCTACAGAGGACAAAATTTCTACTCAATCATAGACTTTCTACTTTAGTTCTCAATAGCAAGTCACCCCCGAGATGGGGCTATGAATCCACAAGAAAGGATGTCTCATTAGGGTGTCTATTGTCTACTGATAGACCAATATAACATATAGCAAGTTAATTTCCTATTACCATCCCAATCCACCAGCCCTATTTCCCTGAAAAGCACAACCCAAGGAATGATATCCCCTTCTCTACCACACAGTCCCTCAATATATCCCACTTCCCTTTAGGGCTCCAACATAGGCTAGTTAAGAAATCTCTCTTTTGGGGACTCCAGGAATCTATAGCTACAATAGGAATTCTGAAAACAACAACTTACGTTCTCACTTTGCAAATTTCTTTCTCAAAACCTTACTCAGATGCCTATAGCCTAATTCTCCATGAAATTATAGCTCGAACAAGCTACCTTACATGCCCACTATGGCAGCCTACTATCTCTCAAATCTCCACATACATTTCCTCTCCTCTACCCAACTATAAAAACTATCTTATTTCCCCATTCGAATCTTCTTTTACCCATGCAAGTTGACTCTCACATTCCACAATGTTGATTCTACTCAGCCCCAAGCTCTCAATAACTATGTGAGGTGACTTTTCCCATCAACCCTCTTCCATGTATTCAATAGTTGGGGATTTGCAACACTGAAAAGAGAAAATAGAAGGTTAATACAAAATAATTTTAGAAAGTTGGTTTGGGATTAATAGACATGAATAATACCTCCTTGGTCCCCCCCTCATAGAAAACTATCCCCCATGACTCCACTTCTGTCTGTCTACAGTTGGAAATACATTTTATTTTATTATTTTCAATATACATTGTTTACATATTACATTTCTTGGCCCATGACCATATATCGTATTTACAATATACATCACTAATTTGGGGATTAAAATTGGGGACGTTACATTTCCCTCCCCCTACAAATTGCACTTTCCTTGGTGCACATCACCATACCAGTATACATATACAAAATTTACATTATAGTACTTGATACTTTAAGAAGTGAACAACTCATGTAGAAATTCCAATGCACAATCTATCATTCACCTCAACCTACACACCCCAACGAAGTGTACCTCCTTTTTTGCATTACAGTCCCTCAGGATGCCCTACTTCCCTTCTAGGGCTCCAACATAGGTCACACATGAAGTCTTTGAGTTGTGGCTCCAGGAACTCTAGCTGCCAAAATGGAGTCTTGCACACTTATATAAAATGTGTACTTAGTTTTCTTCAAAACTTGCAAAACATTGTGGGTACTCTACCTGCATGGTCTCCTCATGCTCCCACGTGGCATCTTGAGGATTGTAGCAAGTCTACTAGACCTTTACTACGCCGATGGATTTGTTCCTGAGCACTTTGAATTTCCAATCCAAGATGTGCACTAGCTCCACCCAAAAGTCCCCTTCATGCTCCACTTGGATTACAATCCAATCAATCATGTGGTTATGATCATGAACACATTTATTCAATAAAGGTACATGAAACACATTATGAATTCTTATGGATGTAGGGAATGCAATCATGTATGCAACTGGTCCTAACTTCTCTAGAAATTCAAATGGACCATAGTATCTTGCTACCATGGGAAACTTCCCAATCTTAGCGAGCTCCTTTCATCCTTTACCTTTAAGAATACATACTCTCCCACTTTGAATTCCTTGTGTGTTATGCCTTTGTTGGCATAACTCTTTTTCCTATCCTATGCAACCTTTAAATTCTACCTAATATTTACCATCTAGTATTCCATTTCCCTTAGCAATTTTGGCCCAACAATGACTATGTCTATTGGGTAATCCCAACTCACTCGGGTGTTACATTTCCTTTCAAAAAAGGATTCAAACAAGCTCATCTTCAATGATGCTTGATACCCATTATTATAAGAAAAATCAACTAGATAAAGGTAGTCCTCCCACCTACAAGGCTTGTCCATTACATACATTCTTAGCATATCTTCAATTATCTAGTAAATCCTCTATATCTTCCCATCAAATTTTGGATGATACACTATGCTGAAATTCAGATTAGCCCCAAATCCCTAAAAAAATCCCTTCCAAAAATTGGAAGTGAACTTGGGATCTATGTGTGGAACTATTGCCTTAGGCATACCATGTAGCCTAACATTTTTCTTCATATAAATATCTACAATAGTGGCTTCATTGTGATTCATTTTCATCGAAATAAAATGTCCAGCCTTTGTAATCTTGTCCACCACTACCGTGATAGAATCATGCTTCCTTGTTGTTATTGGGATTTTGGTCATAAAATATATCGTAACTACCTCCCATTTCCATTTAGAAATGGGAAATGGTTGTAAAATCCTGCTAGATGTATACGTTCACTCTTCACCTTATGGCATTCCATGCACCTAGCTATGTAATCAGCTACATCTTTCTTCATTCCAAGCCAGAAATATTGGCCTCTTATCGTTGCAATTGTCTTCTGGTACCCTGGATAGCCAACATACGATACATTGTGAATATCCTTGAGCACTATATTTCTCAATTCCCAAAAAAATTGTCCCTAAACAAGAGGATTTTGTCCTCTTCTAACTAATAGTCTTTAAATTTCAGCGATATATTTCCCTACTGTAAGGCTTTTGTAACTTGTGCATAATGTTGTTTTGACGCTGCAATTTCCAAAATTCTACTTTTTAGATTTGAACAATACATGCTAATGGATGTTGCATGCATTTCATGCACCCTTTTGTTGAGTCCATCAACCACTTTATTCTTTTTTCCCTTGATGTGCTTGATGTCGAAATAATATTCACTAATAAATTCCAACCATTTGGTTTTATGGAATTTAGTGTTGGTTGCTCAAACATATAAAATGTATTCAACCTGAATTTCCTACCCATCATATAATGCCTCCACATTTTTAAGGCATGAAATATGGCTTCCAACTCTAAGTCATGGGTAGCATACTTACATCCATCTATGCAGAAAAAAAATCATCATATGGATTTACAACCATTAAAATAGGTGCATTGGTAAATAATACCTTCAAGTGCAAGAAACTCTCCTCAGGACTTGCTTTGAATGAAACTATATTTCTGAAGTTGTCAATTTTTGTTTCTTCAAAGAAATCTTGGGACACTCTTGAAACCAACTATCAAGGTGTATTCAAGGTGAAGAATGTTAAGGTTCAGAATTTGAGAAGGGACTTTGAGAATCTGAAGATGAAGGAAAATGAGTGAGTTGATAGTTTCATGACTCAAGCCATGAATGTTGTGAATTAGATAAGGAAGTATGGTGAATATATCTCAGACAAGAGAGTAATTGAGAAAGTTCTTAGATATTTTCCAAAGAAATTTGAATCCGTAGTTGTACCCATAGAAGAATTTAAATATATTAGTCAAATGCATATTGATGATTTAACTGGTTCTCTGATTGCTCATGAATCCATGATGTCTAGATATGATAATCCATTAGATAATGTCTTCAAATCCTAGTTGCATGTTACTAGTGGCAGAGGCAGAGGAAGGTCTAGTAGTAGAGGAAGAGGAGGTCGATTTGTTGGACAAAGGGATAGCGGAAATGAATCAAAACATGAGGAGAAATCTCAGCAGAATCCTCCTAGTTTAAGGGGGAGTAGCAGCAGATCCTGGTAGGAAGGAAATTAGAGGTATGATAAATATAAGTTACAATGTTATTATTTTAAGAAATTTGGTCATTATGCTAATAAGTGTTGGAAGAAGCAAGCAGATGTTAGAAAACAGTCTACACAGATGATAGAGGAGTCAGAGGATGACTAGAAACCTGTGTTTCTGACTTGTAATGTCACCCGAGAAAGTTCAAATGATGTTTGTTTTTTGGAGAAAGGATGTAGCAATAACATGACTGGAAATAAAGACTTGTTTTCCAGTTTAGATACCAGTATTCAGTCTAAGGTAAAGTTGGGTAATGATAGTAAAGTAAGAGTTAATGGTAAATGTGTGATTCCTATTTATACTAAGAATGATGAAAGAAGAAAAATATATGGTGTTTATTATGTACTTGGTATGAAATGCAATTTGTTAAGTGTTGGAAAACGAATAGAGAAAAAGTACGGAGTGCTCTTCAAGAACAAGGTATGTACAATTTATGATAAGTATCCAAGTAAGCAGTTGATTGCCAGGGTAGATATGACAAAGAATAGAATGTTTCTGCTTATTATGAGAAATGATTTCATTGACTCTTTGATTGCTTATAAAGATAATGTTTTAGATGAGTCATGGTTATGGCATTTGAGATATGGCCATTTACATTTTGGTGGTCTAGATTTATTGTAGAAGAAGAAAATGGTGAAGAGGTTTCCCAGTATTCAGCAACCAACAATCTCGTGTGAGAGATGCATACTTGCAAAGCATCATAGGGATAAATTTATTTCTGGAGTTTCATATAGGGCTAAAGATCCATTGGAACTTGTTCACATAGACTAATGTGGACCGATGCAAACACATTCACTGACTCGTAATGTCTGTTTTATGAATTTTATTGATGATTTCAGTGGAAAAAACTTAGGTTTATTTGTTGAAGTAGAAGTCTAAAGATTTTGATATATTTAAGAAGTTTAAGTTATGGTTGAAAAGAAGAGTGGAAAATATATTAAAGTCTTGAGATCAAATAGAGGAGGTGAGTATATGCTAACTGATTTCATGGATTTTTTTCAGTCTCATGGAATCAAGAGACAATTTACTACTCGTTATACTCGACAACATAATGGAGTAGTTGAAAGGAAGAATCAAACCATTATGAAAATGGCTCAAAGTATGTTGAAGGAGAAGCATCTTTTGAATGAATGTTGGGGAGATGTAGTTATTTTTTTAGTATATATTCTAAACAGGAGTCCAACTAAGAGTGTGAAGAACCAAGTTCCCCAAGAAGCTTGGAGTAGTAATATTAGCAGTGTATCCCATTTGAGGATTTTCGAGTGTGTATCTTATGCACATGTACCTGAAGAGATGAGGAGAAAGCTGGATGAGAGAAGTGATAAATGTGTCTTTATGGATACAGTGAGGAGTCTAAGGAATATAGACTCCATAATCTTGTCACCAAGAAGTATGTCATCAATAAAGATGTTGAGTTCAAAGAATAAGAGGCTTGGGATGGTAGAATTGATAAAGTTGTTTCACAAGGAGATGAATAATCCCATGGAGTTGATTGATCCAGGTGGATATTGGTGGCCACCCACCTATTCCAACTAGCTCCTCGTGTCCATTTTTGTTGAGCACATTCTTTTGTACTGCTTTGTAATTGTGGGTTCTATACTTTTGGGGATTTCTGAAGCCCCACACAACCTCTAGGTGGATACGGGTGGCCTCTCGCCTAATCCAACTGGCTTATTTTGTATGTTTTCATGTCAACACATCTTGTTGTACTTCTAGAGCCGTTTTGGGGCCCTAAACATTGTTTTTTTTGTCTCGCCACAATCAAACTGTAGACGAAGTCAGAGTTTGACGACAGAATGTGTATATCTATGAAATACCTTTCCAATGGGCTATAACGTGCCTAAAATAGAAGTCATATACAAAAGTTACGAACCTTGGAAGTTGAGGTACCAAATTACACCAACTTACCCATAGGGCCCACATAACTTTTGGCGTTTCACCTTCTAGGGTTAGGTTTTTGGATGTCTAGGGTTTTGGAATTCATGAGTAATATAAAAAAGGCCTCTGGAGCCTCATTGTAATCCATTTTATGCTCAGACAGATGCGCGTAGCAGCCACATCTCTTCTCAGAGATAGCTACCACCATTCGAACAAGTGTTTCAGTTTTGCATTTTTATAGTTTCAACCTATTTCATTATTTAATAAAAGATATTATTCACTGGATATTTGTGTTATTCTTCATATCTCTATGTTTTGTATTCAGTCCATTAATCAGTTTGTTCCACTCCTAAATCTGGATCAGTGGTATCAGAGTGGTCTACTCTTCATTTATTTTTCTTCATGCATGTCCCCGACAAGATCTGGGTACAAGAAGTTGAGACTCAAACCAATCGAGCCACTACAAGATTGATCGCACTGAGACTGACAACAAACCATGGAAGATGAAAAGAAATATTATGGAGCAGAAGATCCTATTAAAATGTTGCTCGAGGAAGTCCTCGCACGACAAAGGAATAGAATGATGGACAACTTCACATAGATCCTTCGACAACTACCCACAGGAGAAGCATCTTCATCAAGCGGCCATGCAAACCCCTTAAAAGTACAGATAAATTTTGATATTCCATTATTTTAAGGACTAATAGATGTGGATGTTGTAGATAAATGGTTGAATATGCTCGAAGGATAGTTTTCTATCCACAATTTTTCCAATAGGGAAAATATCACTTTTGCACTCCTCAAGGTCATTCCCCATGTTAAAGACTAGTGGGATACTTACTCTGAGCAAAGGGCCATGGAGGAATCTACAATGTTTGTGGTGGCCCCTACATGGGATTCCTTTTGGGAAGCTATTAAAGAATATTACTACCATGTTGGAAGCTATGAGGACCAGTACACTAGATGGACCACCCTATGTCAAGAAAGGGACCAAAAAGTACCATATTTCACCAATATTTTCCATACCCTACATACCAAATTGGGTATCAAAGAGATTGAGCATCATCTGGTGCTCAAATACCATGGTTGTTTTCATAGATACATTTAAACAGAAATGGATTTTCTGGACATCGCCTCATTGGGCACAACTTATAGATACGTTGTTAAAATCGAGCAAAAATTTAAGTATAAATGACGAGAGTTTGGATCTGCAAACCCCTCACAGTCGAAGCAGGGAAAAGGAAGCTCCAAGCCACACATAAAGGGACCAAGTCGAGATGGCCACCCTCGGGAAAATCTGTCCAAGCCACAACACAATAAGGGTAATGAGAAGACGAAGAAGGAAACGAGAAAATGGTGTGAGTACCATAAAAGTCCTTGGCACAACACCGAAGAATGTCGGTCCAAGAAGTCCCACGTGGCCGAGCTGAAGGCTTCCGAGTTAGAGGCTGATTCTGATTCCGAGTCAAATCCTGAAGGAGGGAAGTGGATTATCGATGTTGAACCCAGTGCCACTATCACTACCACCAAAGTCCGTCCAAGCGAACTAGAAGAACCAGAGGAAGGGGAGCACCTCTTTCACTCGTAGATGTGGGTCAAGGGAGATCCGATTCATTTCATTGTCAACAGCAGCAGTCAAAAGAACTTGATTTCATCAGAGGTCATCAAGTGGATCGACCTACCAACAACACGACACCCGCAAACCTACACCATCGGTTGGTTTCGTCAAGGAAGAGATCTCTGTGTCAGCCAACAATATCATCTTCCCTACGACATCAAGCCTTTCAAAGATGAGGTACTGTATGATATTTCTCCCCTTGAAGTTTGTGATGTTATTTTAGGACAACCATATTTGTGGAAGCGTCATGTTGTGTATGAGTCTAGACCATGCAATGTTATTATTACTTTGGGTAGAAAATTGTACAGGCTCCCAGAGGTAGCGTCGCCTACTGTTATTTCTTTAATCTCTACTAAGAAATGTAGTAAGGTCATTTCACAGACCATGAAGTTCGTCTTCTTTGTGATCTGTACTCACAATAATCAGAAGGTCACCGCCACATCTTTGGCCTCTACATAATGCCTCTCTTTGCAGCAGAAGCAAGTGGATGGGATTGTGGAAGAATACAGAGACAGCTTCACCTCACTTACAGGGGTACCGACACACTGCCAAGTCAAGAATCCAATTGATCTGAGCCCTATCGCACCTCTACCTAATGGACCAGTCTATAGGTGCTCGTTGATGGAGAATGACAAAATTCGACATCAGATCCAAGAACTTCTTCAAAAGGGGCATATCAGACCCAAATCCTCCCCTTGTGGAAGACCGATTGTACTGGTGCAGAAGAAGGATGAGACTTGATGACTCTACATTGATTACAGAGCCTTAAACAAAATCATAGTCAGGAACTGCTACCCCATTCCCAGGATTGATGACCTTCTTGACCAACTCAAGGGGAAACGGTTTTCAGCAAGATTGAACTAAAGTTTGGCTACCACCAGGTTCCCATCAAACCAACTGATGTATGGAAGACAACCTTCAAGTCATAAAGAAGGTCTTTATGAATGTCTAATCATGCCCTTTGGTTTAAGACCCTTCACCAACTCCTTTGTGGTAGTATATTTGGATGACATCCTCATATTCAACAGAACATGGGAGGAGCACATGCGGCATATTCAACAGGTTTTGAGCACTCTGTGACAGCACAAGCTTTATGCCAACTTGGAAAAATTCTCTTTTGGCATGAACGGGGTCCACTACTTTGGCTACATTGTTGATTAGCATGGGGTATATGTTGATCTAACTAAGATCCAAGTCATCTGTGACTGGCCAGCCCCGACCACACTGACCAAGCTTCGGAGCTTCTTGGAACTAGCCAACTTCTACCAACGATTCATGTTGGTATTCTCCCATATTGCATGGGCCCTCATCCAGGTGACCAAGGGAGGTGGTAGGGCCAAGTTCATGTGGGGGAAGGAGAAACAATGAGCATTCAATGATCTGAAGCATCGCTTGTGCTCAACTCCAGTACTCTCCTTGCCTGATCTACAAAAACCATTCGAGATTGAGACTGATGCATATGACTATGTTGTTCTCACAGTTCTCACTCAACACAGGCATCTTGTGGCATACCATAGCGAGACACTCTCTGATACTGTTTGAAAATAACCCAACTATGACAAGGAAATGTATTCCAGTGTACAATCCTATCGTCAGTGGAAACATTACATTCTGGGGAAAGAGATGCTCATACACACTGATCACAATCCTCTGCAGTTCATACAAACACAGGGGAAATTGCAGAACAACCGCCATCAAAAGTGGTCCACCTACCTGCAACAGTTCCATATCAACATCAAGTATATGACATGTATCTCCAATCATGTTTCTAATTGCCTCAGTCGGCTTGCTGTGGATGCACTCACCATTGTGCTCCATTCTTGTGGACATGAAGCATCTAAGTGGCCCCAACTTTATCAGCAAGATCCAGACTTCGCCACCACATATCATCTCTTGGGTACAGGCGCAACTTTCACTAATTTTGAAATTCAGGAAGCGCTCTTATGCCACCTGGGCCATCTATGTGTTCCTACAAGCGAGCAGGTGGCGGGACATTTTGGCATAGAGAAAACTGTGGTCGTTCTTCAGAAACATTTTATTGGCCAAAACTTCAACAGGATGTCAGCAAGAATATCATATCTTGCACTGCATGTGCCATTACCAAGCCATCCATCAAGAAGAAAGGCTTATACACTCCTTTTCCCATTCTCAAGAAGCCTTGGGAATCCATCTCAATGGATTACATGTCTGGCTTGTCATCCACCAAGTAAGGAAATGATTGTTTATTTGTGGTCGTTGATCAGTTTTCAAAGAAGGCCATCCTCACAGCTTGTAAGAAGAATGTCACAGCAGCAGATACTTCCAAGCTCTTCTTCGAACGAGTGTGGGTCCACTTTGGGATACCACATACCATCATCTCCGACTGAGACAACAGGTTCCTCAACACCTTTTGGTCGAGTCTATGGTCTCTTTTGGACACCAAGCTCACAAAATCCACTGCTTCCCACCCCCAAACCAATGGCCAAATAGAGGTCGTCAATCGAATGATTGTGCACCTCCTACGCATGTAAAATTATAAGCATTCCCATGCATGGGACGAGAGTCTCCCATGTGTCCAACACAGTTACAACAGCTGATCTGGATTATTTTCGGCACGAAATGAGAGCGAAGATATAATAAAGAAATGCACAGATATATCATGGATATCTAATAATATAACAGAAATGTATCAGAGATGCAACCATAAACAAAGAGATACAGTAATACATGATTTCTATTAATGAAAGAAATGTACAGGGACTGTAAAAATACAGAGTGAAAGACTTGCTAGAATGGTAGCAACTTATCTCTGAGAAGAGATGTGACGGCTACTCGCATTCACAAGAAGATAATTACAATGAGGCTCTAAAGGCCTTTTTACAATAAACAGGAATGCCAAAAACCCTAGACATCCAAAAAACCTAACCCTAGGAGATGAAGCGCCAAAAGTCATGTGGGCCCCATTTGGGTAAGTTAGTAAATCAACTTTTCAGGGTCGTAACTTTTGCATACGATCTCTGTTTTAGGCGCATGATAGCCCGTTGGAAAGGTATCTTCGAGGAGATTCATTTTGGGGGAAATATCAAAGTAACTTCTATATTTCTCCTCGTTTTCCCAAAAACGTCGTTTAGGGCCTCAAAATGGCCTCGGAAGTTAAAAACTATTAAAAATAGTAAATTACAAAAATTGCCAAAAAATTGTTTTGAGCCAGTTGGAAAAGGTGGGTGGCCACCAATATCCACCTGGATCAATCCTCCCTCCTTAGGAATCAATGGTCTCCATTGCATTGAGTGTTCGGGGGAGAGGGAAAAGCATTTGTTGAATCTGCATCTTGATGAGTTGTTTGCCTTGTTGGAGAAGTTTCGCTACTTAGCTTATTGAAGGTTGTCATGAACATGTGGTTGGAAGGGTTGGACCTTTTTAACTATCTTGGCTACATGATATGCCTGTGTGTAGAAGGAATATTTGCGCTTTGTTGCAACCTTGTCGACCTGCTTCTGTTGGATAGAAGGTGCTTGGGGTGAGGCTGTAGTGGTTGTAGTGTCCTTTTGTTCCCTTTTTGAACAAATTGTGAAGAAGTTGAATTTTGCAGTATGAGATACTACCTTGCGGCACTGTTTAGGTGGAACAATAGTTGGAACTACCTCTGGTATTCTGTAGAGATGACCCCCCAAAGTAAAAATGACACTATGGGGTCGAGACTCATAAATAACATGGCATCTCCACATATATGCTTGGCCCAAGAGGACATCACAGACATCCAGTGGGGAAACATCACATAATACCTCATCCTTGAAGGGTTGGATGTCGTGTGACAATTGACACTGTTGGCTGACACATAGATCTCGTCCTTGGTGAAGCCACCCGATGTTGTATGGTTGTGGGTGTGGTGTTGTCGAAAATCCCAATTGTTTGACAACCTGTGCTGAGATGAGGTTCTTCTGGCTTCTGCTATCAACAATAGAATGCCTTGGGGTCTCCTTCACCCACATTTGTGAATGAAAAATGTTCTCCCCCTCTTCAAGATTTGTTGGTTCTTCTGGTTGAATTGTTGCGGTCGCGACAATAGCAGTGGGGTCTGCGTCAATGATCTGTCCTTTATCGGTATTTTCAGAATCAGATTCTGAATCAGGGTTTGGCTCCTTATCTTTGATATCGGCCACCAATGACTATTTTGAGCGACATTCATCGGTGTTGTGCCAGGGGATTTTGTGGAAATCGCACCATTTTCCGATGTCCTTCTTTTTCTTCCCGTGACCCTTCTTTTCCTATGGCTTAGACTGGTTTTTGAGAGATTGTTTGTTAGGGCCATCTTTGTCATACTTTGGTTGTTGCATATTTTTAGACCTGAACTCTTGTTTGTTCTCGTGCTTAAATTTCTGCTCGATTTTAACAACATATCGATAAGCAACACTGAGTGATGAGATGTCCAGAAAATCCATTTCAGTTTCGATGTATTTGTATAGAGCCTCACAGTATTTCAGAACCAAATATCACTTGGAGTCTTTGATACCCATTTGTGTGTGCAGGGTATGGAAGGTATTGGTCAACTATGACACTCCTTGGCCCCTCTCTTTCCGTAGTGTGGTCCATATCATGTACTATTCCTCATAGTTGCAAATAGGGTAATATTGTTCCTTTACCGCATCCACAAAAAAATCCCAAGTGGACTTGGCCCATATATTCTAGATTCCTCTGTGGAACTTTGCTCCCAGTAAGTTTTCCACCAATGTTTGACATGGGGGAGATATTTAAGGAGTGCAAAGGTGATCTTTTCTTTGTCGGAAAAATTGTGAACAAAGAAATAACCTTCTAGCAGATTTAACCATTTGTCTAGGTCTTATGCATCTATCTGTCCTTCAAATACATGAATATCAAAATTAACTTGTACCTTGAAAGGCGAGGTTCCTCCAAAGTGGTTGCTTGATGAAGATGTGTTTGCTGCTATCGGCAGACGTTGAAGTATGTGGGCAAAATTCTCCATCATTTCATCCTTTGTCGCATAAGGGATTACTCAAGCAACATATTGATAGGATCGTCTTCTCCATCATTTTTATTCTCTTCCTCCATTGAGGGTTTTTTGGGTGTGCGAGAGTGATTGTCCTCAAGAAAGAAAATATTGATATCCAACTTGTTATACTCAGACCTCGTTAGGGACATGCACTAAAAAAACAATCAAGAACATCCTTCTCTGATACCACTGATCCGGATTATTTTCGGCACGAAATGAGAGCGGAGATATAATAACGAAATTCATAGAGATATCGCAGATATCAAATAATATAATAGAAATGTATCAGAGATGCAACCATAAACACAGAGATATAGTAATACGGGTGGAATCACGAAGGTGGGTTACACTTTCGTGACAATCTGGTCTCCAAAATTTCGAAAAACATATTTTCGACCGAACTAAATATATTTTTCGGACGAAAGATATTATTTTCGGCCGAACTATTTTTCGGCTGAAAACCTAAACGTCAAATCGAACGGAGAAATAACCGCGCCCTCAATTTGCGTGTAGAAATTTGGTCGGCCAGATATTTTCTTTCCGGCAATAATTTTTCAGCCAAAAGATAGTTCGGCCGAAACATTATTCGACCGAAAAATAGTTCGGCTGAAAGATTATTCGGCCGAACTATCTTTCGGTCGAAGAATAGTTCGGCCGAAAGATTATTTATATAATTGCCACACATCGATTTGTGACGTTTGGAAATTTTTTTGGTTGTATGGCTCTGTGTCGAGGGAAGCTATTCTGTGAGGTTCTGTGAGGCTCTGTGTCGATATCGGTCATGTGCGGCTCTGGATATCGGTGAGGTTCTGTGAGGTTCGGTGAGGTTCTGTGAGGTTATGTGAGGCTCTGGATATCGGTCGTGTCGAGGGCAGCGGTCGTGGTCGAGGGCGCCGAGGGCAGCGGTCATGGTCGAGGGTGCCGAGGTCGTGGGCGCCGAGGTTGCAGGTGTCGAGGAGAAATTTCGAGCGCCGGGGAGAGGTAAAATTCGAGCGCTATAGATGTTATATATTGACATTGATTATGAAAGCCGGTATTATATATTATGATAAAAGTTTTAATATACCAAATAAGTAGTCTCTCCTATTAAGTAAATGATGGTTGATTACATGATGAATATGCTTTTTCGCTGAAGGTTTTCGATCTCA
>ML783990.1:665237-701936 GCA_009831015.1 Picea engelmannii
GGTACATTTTATACTAAAGCACACCGATTTGCTATAATGGTTAAAATTCTCAAAGAAAAAACCTCTAAAACCTCTACCCACCCACCTCCACTAAAAATAGAGAAGGGAGACATGGTTCTGCTAAAACCTCCACTCATTAGTTTTTTACTTATAGTCTCTAAAGTGTTGGCCTCCACTATCCCATAACTTGTCTACCAATTTACATTGTTTGAATAGGTTGTCTTCATTATCCAATTCTTTGTTGCACATTTGACATATAAAGGGGCCTTCAAAACATTTTTTTTTCTCCTACTGAGGAGATTTTTTTCTAGCCAATAGCCAATGAAACATTATATTATTTTTCACAATGAAAGGTTCCAAATATGAGTCTAGATATTCCTTGGCTCCTCTCCCTATATATCTAGAGAATAAGAGTAATATTTTGTAACTAAGTAGGATCAAACACACCCCCGGGGTGTAGAATAGTCGATGGTGAAGTGTATTGTTAAGGAACTCTGTTATGTGAAGTCATCGGTTCAAAACCCTCAATTTATCTTGTGTTCCACGTGAGGGGTTGTGTTGGCATGCCTATGGTTATAGTGGTAGCACTTGGATAACAAAACCACGTGTCACACGAGTATGTGCCCGACTAGTTGTTGATTTCTCTAGTTAACAAAAAAAAAAAAAAGTAGGATCATACACCCCTATTTCCGGGTCTTTGGGTTTTCCGTAGTTTTGTCTTCTTCCTCATAATGCTTTTCAAAAACAAATTTGAGGATGATATAGAAATTTAAAAACAATAATTCATCTTCTTTTTGAGAAATGACTAGAACAAATCCTTTGTCTTGGATTTTTCTATTGTACACATGTACGCTTCCCCTTGTTGTGGTTTTTCAAATATTGACTTTATAATATTGGTTTTCATTCTCTGGAAAATGAGAAAGTTCCATATGATGAAGATATACAAGATAGGGAAATGAAGTTATTCTCCTTGTTTTGGGTAGATGATATCCATCCTGCTACAGGTTCTCAATTTCATGTTTAGTTACATTACCAAAAAAATGGATGAAAAACCTATTGAATATTTATTCAAAGCCTTGAATACTAAAGAGGTCGGGAAATCCATTTCTACCTTGAAGATACCCATGGGACACTAGACCAACGGGCAAAAATTGAACGTGAATTTGTGGAACACTTCAAGATGGTATTCCTATCCCAAGGGATGTTAGTGGAGCAATAATAATCTACCTCAAAATGCCTTCACATTGTCCCTTGTAATCTCTCAAATGAGCAAAGAAGAGTTTATGAGGATTCCATATCTCTTGATGAGATAATTGTGGCTCTTCATGAAATCATTTATAATAATGTCCCTAGCCTGGATGGCTTTCCCCATGAATTCTACAAGGCCATATCAAAGTTCGTTAGGTTGTACATTTTGTAAGTTTACTATGTTAGGTAACATCATGAAGGTGGGTAACACTTTCGTGAGAATGGGGGTGGAAAAATTGTTAGAATAACTTTTTTGGCCGAAGTTTTTAACTTTTCGGCCGAAAACGTACATTTTTCAGCTAAAAAAGTTTTCGGCCGAAACATTGCACGTCAAATCGAATGGTGCATGAACGACATCCCCAACTTTCGAGTAATAAAAAAATGATTTTTTTCGCCACCTTTTCAACCGAAAGTTTGAAAGTCTGTTTATTTCTTAGTTCGATCGAAAACTTGCAAATGGGACAGTTTGCAGAAAACTCTCAATTCTCTCCATCTTACTCCAACTTTGGAGGTAGTAGACTCCTGCAAATACAAAGAATTTAGTTTCGGAACTAATACCAATATATTTAGAATTGAATCTACTTTCATTTGATATAATTCATATTCATTTCATTGTTTTTAGCTAATTTTAATTAATTTTTCAAAAATATAACTGCATAACATTTTTAGGTGACATTATGATTCAGTGTTATGAAAAATCCATATCTATAAAAATACATAGTGGAAAGTTATGGAAAAATTATATTAATAGTATTTAGACCGTCCTCTTCAAAAGCGTATTTATAGATTTTACTTTTAAGTAAAAATTAATAACATTACATGACGAGTAAAAAATGTGTTTAAAATATGCATCTTTTTTAGATTGGTCAACTTCAAAAAATTGTAAAAATTATAATATTCATTTGTTAGATTCAAAACTATAGTCAGCATAAAATAGAGTCTCTATAGATTGTTGTAGCATATTTTGTTTGTCAATTTTTATTTATTTTTAATAATGGATACATTGTTGGGGGAAAACATAACTCATTATCATTCCCTTCATTTTTAAGGAACATATTGTCAAACAATTGTTAAGTTGACATATTAGATCTCAATAAAAAAAATTTAAAAATAGCCAATACAAAACTAACACAATTCTTGACATGTTTTGCTTTTACTGTAAAGTGAAATTCTAAATAAAAAATAATAATTTTCTTTACCGGAAGTTGAAGAATTTGTGAAAATATAAATTTGTTTCTCAAAAAACAAGCAACCCCTAGAGATAAGGATTAACCAAGGCCTTATTTGATTTATTCGTAAAGAAGGAGACCTAAAGGTTATCATGAACTAGCACCATATTACTATGCTCAACACTTCCTACAAAATATTGACCAAAGACGTAACCTAGAGGTTGAAGCATCCACTTTCCAATATTATTCAACATGATTAAAATGGCTTCATCAAGGATAGATACATCTTAACAATGTCATTTTAGTGCACCAAGAAAGGAATGGAATGGGATCGAACTTCTAGATGCCTTATTCATCAAGATTAACTTTGAGAAATCATATGACCCAATCATGAATCCCTTTATCTTAGCTATTCTCAAAGCCCTAGGGTTAGGGCCATATCCTTGATGAAGATTAGATCTAAATTAAACCCTACATTCAAACTTTGTAAATTTGTTTTTGCAAAAAGTTTGAAATTAATAATCAACTCGAAGACAAATAACCAAAAGGACTCAACAAGGTGAAACCAATCACATTTATGGTTGGAATTCCAAGGCAACTCTATTAAAGAGAATGTTGTCTTGAGGTAAAGGGTAGCCAACCAAGGGAGAATTAAAGCATGGGAACAAGGTGGGTAGTAGCAGAAGAAGAGACATGAAAGAGGAAATCCACTCGAATATTGTATAATGAAGAAGCCATTGCGTATTTCTATGCATGAGTAGAAGATAATCAATGAGCCAAATCCATTTGAAAAACACTGCTAGTGAGTAAGAATGCATCAGAATCTCATTTAATAGTGCATAGCTCACCCTTGTAATAATTTCTCAAGAATAATCAAATCTTCATATTTTGGTTTTTCCCATTTCGGTTTCTAGGGTAGAAGTGTTTATGTATATGGCACATATAAATTCTTTTTGGTCCATGAATAGTTGTGTGCTTGTTTATTTCTAGTTTAAATGCTTGAGCATTGGAATCAATTGAGTGCAACATTGTTTCATTGTTTAACCACATTTTATAGCCAATATTGTAATTATTTGTTTGGTAAGTGGTTATTATTTATTGTGGGTTAGATGAGTACATAACATTTGAATTAGTTTCAGTACCATACACCACAACCTAAACCTAAATTCATTTTTTTACCTTCATTGATTGATTAATTGACTATGTAATTCAACCATAGCTATTTTCCTAGGTCATGCAGACACGTGCAATGAATCCCATTTGTATTTTGGGTGAATGTCTTTTGTGATTGGGAATGATATTGAATTCCTATTCAATTTTTGGTATGAGGATAGGCTTATGCGCTATGCATTTCCAAGTAACAAGTAACAAATACTTTGATTATATGTTAGGCATTTTGTTTCACAAAACATAATTTTCTTTCGCTGGTTAATTAAGTGTTGAATAGGAGTGTGTTCTACATTTTGTTTACCTAACTTTCCAAAGATAGATTTCCATTTCACTTGAATTCCCCATTCTTTTAAATCAATGTGTTTGATTCTTGCAAAAATAAGTATTGTGAATGGGTATGAGTTATGATTGTCACCTATAGGCATTGGAGTCTCTATGCAATGCTAAATGTTTGGTATTTATTCTATTTCGGAGAGATATGTAAACATTCTAGAGTAAATAATGTTACCTACAACCATGTGTATGGGAATGTTTTTGGATGATATATTATCAGTCAATTACAACCTATCCCTTTCTCTTGGATTGTATCATTGGCTAGAGAGGATGACTTGAATTCTACATATCCTATTCTTTCTACTCAAAATATTCTCCACTCAAGGTGTGGGAATCCTCCTACATCCATTGTGATGGAAATTCAAGCTCACTTGCACACAAGAACAAGGGGAGTATCACTTTATTTGAGAGGATTTAAGGGAGTGACCAACTGAAGGAATGAACAAATTTACAATTGGTTCTATACAAAGTTTTAGAATATTGTGTAATCGACATTCCAAATGCTCTTTAAAACAACAAATTAATCTCTAGTTGTATGACTTTGTAGTCCTATATAAAATATGGACTTGTATCCTATGGTTGATTGTTGGTTTTAGCAATACTAGCATAATAAGGATACCCTTCCATGCAAAAGCAAATGATGAATTGAGTAGTTCATTACAATAGAAGTTGATATAGTTTTTTTATTTTTGAATATGAGTGTATTTAGATAGTATATCATATTTTTCATTGACTAACTACTGGGCATGAACTTTGATTTAAAACAAAGTATATATGTCAAGGTGGAGTGATAAGCACTTGAATAATTACTTATGTTGTACAAGAACATATCAAGAGCAAAATTTCCCTTCGAGTGCCAATTTGAATTGGATTTTTTTTTGATTTCTAACTCTTTTTTTGAATGTGTTATAAGATAGAGGATTGATTCAATTTCGGTGTGCCTATATTAAACAAAGGTTTTTCTATTTAATAGGCCTTGCAAGAGAGCAAACAATTAGTGTACCAAGACTGGAACACACCCATCCTCTTATTCTTGTTGATGATTAGCAATAGAGAAGTAGAGCCATTCACTCAAACTTGCACAAAGAACAAAGAGGAGAATATGTTTTCTATGGAAGGATATGTGTTGGTGGAATGAGTGGGGTATAAGTCCCTTATTTATGGATCGTACAATATCATAGTGGTTGAATATGTGACCTTCAAGTAACTATACAACTTTAAGGAGAAAAATGAGTGGGCAGTGATCCATTACCCCAACCTACTTATAGAAGCTTGAAGGATAGAAAACAAGGGATTTTTTCACCACCCAAAACTACATCAATAGTTGGGGGACCAAGAAAACAAGTTGACAAGGAGAAACAAAGGACCAGTTCAAAGGTTTGTTGTTATAGACACAAACCTTTGTATTCCTTATTTGATGATTTGAACTCAACATCATACATTTTTCTTGATGGAGAGCTAGGAAAACATTGAATATCTTCACAATGACTATCCTAATAGTAACATTTATTTACAAGAAGACCCTCCTTCAACATTATCTCCACCTCTCTAACTCATAATTCCTTGGATATTAAGTCTTTAATTTTCATGTGATTACGGTCTTGATATATTACTATTGATAATTATTTCATTTAATATTTTTTCTAGATACCTAATGTATAAGAACAAGTTAAACAACATGGAAGACAAGAGGCTACCTAAAAGTGCTTCAAAATCAAGTCATAACCACCATCGACTCAAGCGAGGATGGCATAAAGATGCCCGGTATTGGCTAAACTATTGGGGAATCATGGAAGAAACCATTTTGCAGAATAAAGATACTATTAAATAAAACGTCAAATCAAAATTTAAAGAAAAAATGTGGTGTGATAAAGAGTTATAGGAAAAAAGAAAATTAAGGTATTATAAAGATGTAATCAACCCTAATCTAGAAGATCAAAATTATATATATGTTTTGCCAAGTGGTTTCACAGGGGCAGACCCAGGGTTCAACACTACAACAATGCACCAAAAAAACCCTAACTACCGACCCTTTTGGCAACACCTGCAAAGTAGATGAAGTCTCACCCGAGGTAGAGGCAGGGGTGGTTACATGACTTAGATGTCTGCAACCTTAGATGGGACACATATATGTGATTCTAACACTTAACATAGCACTTAGTAGTAAACATTCATCAACATTCAATTCTTAGTAAGAGCGCAGACCAACCCTAATTACAGAGCATCGCAGTATTCAACCAGATCCACATCTAATAGCACTTAGCATAAAAGGAACATATTAGATCTACCAGATTCAGGCACTAATCATACTCAAATAGGTCAGATGTAACATTCATTCTCTTTCATAAACACAAATCAACATCGATTCTATCTAACATTCATCTATATCATAGCAAGTTACACATAAACACATAAACACATCGCAAAAAACAGAGAAACACAACATATACATGGTTCACCCCCCCTAGGGCTACGTCCACCAACTCTTCTCCTCTTCTATAAACTTCTGTTAATTAGTTACATGCACAAAGCCTCAAAAACCATACTCTGCATAGGACATGAGATCTACGCGCACCTCGCCAGATCTGGTGAGCTGTCTGACCATTAATGCCTTTCTTCCCGTTCGGGATAACAGTCTAATGGATATATTGCTCCCAACGGTTATATTTCTTTGCCATGGAAAAGTGCCATGTGACGTTGTTATGATATTCTGACGAAGCTTCAATTCTATAAATTTTCCTTCTATGAAGTTCCCTCGGGAACCTTTTGTGACTTTTCAATCTTAGCTTTCTTCTTACTTAGTTTTCTAGCCTTCTTTCCAGTGGGCTTCATATATGAATTCCTCTTTCCACTATGATTCTTATCTTCTTTTGGCATAGCAACTTCGCGTTGTTGGGATTCTTTCCTAGAAATCAAGGGTAATACTTAATCTGTACCTAGAATAGGTACTGCAATATATATTCAAGTATTTGTTGATTCATTAAATTGAGAGGATCTTTGTTTAGTGAAAATTCTACCTTATGTTTTCCTTCTTCATTCTTCCACTTATCAACACATAATCTTGTTTTCTGTTGAGAAGATTTTGTGCCTTCGATGAGTAGGATGTTTGTGACTCCATTTCCCATTGGTGTAGCCTACTGATCTACAGTTTGTAGCCCTTTCTCTTTCTTTATCCATATTGTTGATCCACCTATTCAAAACAAAAATTATCTTTTACATTCTAATGGGTGTTGAGCTTACACTTGAGCAGTCAAAGTGTGACTTTCACTACTAACAGGGTCATGAGAGTTGAGAACTCCCGAAGTAAATCGTGACCGTAGATTTGAAAGAGACGTGCATCAATCAATTGTTGACTTCATTTGAAATCGCTCAGGGAGAAAAGGTTGTGTGAGCATCTGGGACTCTTGAACGTTGAATCCTTAAAGTGGACCTGATCCGTTGATTTATATGGATGTGTGGCGCCTAATCTGGAACTTCGAAGGAAAAAGAGTTGGATTGGTCAGAACTCCCGAAGGATGAAGTCCCGAAGAAGTTCATAACCATCGATCACAAGGGATGCATGGCGCTCGACCTGTAACTCAAGGTATAGAGTACTTCAGAGGGAAAAGGTGTAGGAATGTTTGAAACTCTCGAATGCCAAAGTCCCAAAGTAAATCAGGTTCATCGAAATCCCTGAGGACACGCGGCATCATATCGTTAACTTTATAGGTCTGCTACTACGGAGGATTTCACGTGGTGGTCGTCTTGGCACCTGTTGTCTTGGCATTTGGGCATAGTCATGGTCATATGCAATATAGGGGGATGAAAAGACCCTAAGATCTTGGGAGTGGATACCTGCTTTCTTTGAGCTATTTTTGAAACTTGGAGATCATGGATGGAAAGCTTTGGAAGAGTACAATGGAATAGGGACCCCGAATGAGGGTATTTTCTTCTTAAGAAGAACAAAAAAAAATTATGCCTCGTCGTGGGTGTGTTACAAATTGGTATCAGAGCAAGGTTAAAACACTTGGCCTTCTTGGACTCATGGAAGAGTCACTTGAAAAACATATTTAGAGTACTTTTAAGAGTGACACCTTATCTTACCTCTTTCTTAAAGAGCCTGGTTAAAATTTTATTGAGCAAAAGAATGAAACATTTTGATGTGTGTGTGCATTTATGAAATTTGAATTGTGTATTTTTCATAAACTAATAGATGGTTGGCTAACAATAAGTGTTTTGTCAGCACTCTAGCAGTCATTAAATCACGAAAAAAACTTCAATTCTAAAGTATGGTGACGTATTATGAAGTGGGGGATGCCTCCCACAATAGAGGTGAAGAATATGATGAAAGGAGGGCGATGGAAACCCCTCTAGATCTGGCTGAAATTGTAAGGAGCCTCAGGGCCGAATTATAGAGTTCCAAGGCCGACAACAAGAGATTGATAAAGGAGAAAGAAAAACAAACATAAATTAATGCAGTCTTGTTGCAGAGCTTATCTGACATACATAGGCAGCTACAACATGAACCTGCAACCATCCATGTGGACCAATGACATGTGAAGAGAAGTCAAAGTCCACCTAATATCCGAAAACATGGCCCCATAAGTGACCACACTAAGAGAAGTATCTCGAAGAAGGCCCAACCTGGAGGCAAGGGACACTCATCAGGAGAGTCCTCTGGAAAGGAAGCTTGCAACTCCGAGGGATCTTCTAGTAGAAAAACAACCATAAAGAACAAGTACCCCTTACCAAGAATCGATGACTTGTTCGACCAATTGGGAGGTGCTTCCATTTTCGCGAAGATTGACTTAAGGTCTGGATACCATCAAGTCCGAATTAAGGATGAATATATCCACAAAACATCCTTCAGAACAAGGTATGGTCACTATGAATTTGTGGTGGTGCCATTTAGGTTAACCAATGCCCCTGCCACTTTTATGTTCTTGATGAATAATGTACTCAGTAAATTTCTGAACAAATTTATATTGGTTTTCATTGATGATATCCTAATCTACTCCAGGAACATAGAGGAGCATGAAGAACATATTAAACTCATACTTCAAGTACTAAGAGAGCATAAATTCTAAGTCAAGTTTAACAAATGCGACTTTTTCCAGAAGCAATTCCATTACTTAGGCCATGTCATTTCTAAAGAAGGGGTCGCAGTAGACACTGACAAGATCAAATCAATTATGGAATGGCCTACCCCAAGGGATGTATCTGATATCATATCCTTCATGGGATTGGCAGGATATTATAGAAGGTTCATAAAAGGGTTTTCCAATATTGGTTGTCCAATCACCGCCCTTCAGAAAAAAAGGGAGTTAAATTCACTTGGACATCAAAATGTGAATAAAGATTTTAGGGACCGAAATACCTCCTCACCCATACACCTGTGCTAAATATTGCATGCCCTGATAATGATTTCCTTGTGTGTAAAGATGCCTGCAAGGAAGGACTTGGAGGAGTCCTTATGCAATAGGGACGTGTAATTTTCTACGTGTCCAGGAAATTGAATGAGCATGAAATCAATTATGTGACCCATGACCTAGACTTGGCTGCCACAGTGCATGCTTTAAAAATTTGGAGGAATTACGTCCTGGGTAGGAGGTTTGTGATTATGACAGACCATTATGGATTGAGGCACATGTTTGATCAACCAAAACTCAATGCCAGGCAAGCTAGGTGGATGGATCTCCTTAGTGAGTTTGATTTCGAAATCAAACACATCAAAGGAAAGGAAAATAGGGCGTTCAATGCCCTTAGCAGAATTATGAAGACGATTCACCTAGCAGTGATAAGAACCTGTGAAATGAATGTTAGGGAAAGAATCAGGAATGCACAAGAAACAAATGCATTCTTCAAGATCATGACTTCATACCTAAGGCAAGAGCCTACAAGGATAAAGTATGAAGGCTACCAGATTCTAGATGAAGGCCTGCTGACCTACATAAACAAATTGTATATTACAAACTGTGATGAATTGAAGAGGTTCATAATGGATGAACTACACAAGAGACCATATACTGGTCAACCAGGATATCAAAAAATGATCATGGCCACTAGGAAACAATTCTATTGGCCTGGATTGAAGAAAGACATAGTCAAATATGTAGCCAAAATCTTGATAAAAGAGGGGCAATTTCTACCAAAACCTCAATGCATACTAGACAGGAAGGAAACCTCACTCAAGAACTGAACCATTGAACAGGTCAAGGTGCAGTGGAAACACTTTGGCCCAGATGAGGCTACGTTGGAAATGGAGGATGCCATGAGACATGCATATCCGATTTTATTTACTCTTGTATATACATATCATGTTGACAGATAAAACATCAAGGACGATGTTCCTTTAAGGGAGAGGGAATTGTAACACCCCATTTCCCCCAATTTGTAAATACAAATATATTGTCCAAGGAACTATGGAAGAATCGAAGGTGTGAATGTTTGATTTGATGGACCTTTGCATAAAAGTTTGATGAATGTAAATTATGTTATTTTAATAGAAAATGGATATGTGTTGCATGACTGCTGGAAAGGGGATGTGCTAAGAGAAACTGCAAATTCTATGAAAAGGTGGTGGAGGGGACCAGGAATGGTTGCGTTAATCTCTACCGATCCAGTGCCTTGCTGGATTTAATTTCTTAGGATCAGAACAAGCCTCTGACCCAAGAATGAATTACAGTCAGGCTGGTAGGTGGGAAGACCTCCTCAAGAGTTAATGAGGGGATGGGGAAGACCGCCCATCTATAAGACTTCCATACCTGACCATGGACTGGGAATTAGAGCCACACACAATCTTGTGTAGGAAGGCAAGAAAGGAAGCGTGGGAAGAGGAGGACCTGCGAAGAGTGCAGAGATGAGAGCCGAAGCTCTTGGGTCCTAGGAAGGACTGAAAGAGGAAAGTGTGTTCTGATCGCAGAAAAATAGAGACTAAGTCGAGAGAAGGAGAGTAACCTTCGTCCCTAACTTTCGTTGAGCTTGAAGAGAGAGATTGAATCTCAAAGCATCGTGGTATAAGCTCGGGGTGCCCAGTGGTAAATCCATTAGGAGTGATTGAGCCTATGGTTGGGTGGAAACAAGCACCTGTTTTAGCAGTCGCATCATGCCTTATGGTTCTGATAAGTGGTTTTCATGCCTTGTGCTTTGAATTGGAAATAATGGATGCATGTGTGTATTTTAATGTCTATAAATGGTTTATGTATTGAAATGATTAAGTTATGAGTATGCTTTTTTTTACCCTGAGAATGTATGCTTTTGTTTGATTTTCCATATGCTCTAGTTCAATCCCTCGAAGGTGTTTCCCCAGGGTATTACATCACAGTTCCAGAGTCGGAGCAAGCCTCTTGGAACTGCTACTATTTTGGTAACCTCATGAGTTTACCTTTCCCTCTTTCAGAGCTTAAAGTTCTGCGAGTTAGGGAGGCGTTTCCTTCAGAACAGTAGTCTAAGACACTTTGAACTCGTGCCCAAGTCATTAACCAAAAACCCAACTAAGAGTAGAGTTCATAGCCCAAGAGTCATCTTAAGGTCCATATGACCTATCTCTAGGAACCCTGTGCTAAAAGGAGTTAGCTCATGAAGGTTTCAGAACTTCAAAAACTTGAAGCTCTGAGATGTCAAATTTCACAATAGTCAAAGATAGCTGAACTACCGGAGTAACAAGAGTCATAAATGACTTAAGAACCTAACAACAAAGATGAATGTGAGCCATTTATCGGGAGGGGAATCCATTTCGGTCATCAAATCAACTCAAATACCAATGGATTTAACAAAGTAAACACCAGCCGCTCGACTAAATCGATGGTTGAGATTCATTGCAAAGTGCGAAGGTGAAATTAACGGATGCTCTAGTTCGCGACCCACAATTCACCAATGCCATTGATCTCGTCGGGTTGGAAGATCAACAACCAGGATTAGATCAAAGTCTGGCAAGTACTTCCCAAATTGTAGAGATTGGACACTGCAATCACTATGAATCGTAGATATGTGAATGAAGATTGATGGTGGGGAATCATTGCAGAGCGTGAAGGTGAAATTAGTGTACGCACTAGTTCGTGGCCCACAATTCACCAACGTCATTGATATTTTTGGGTTGGGAGATCAATGACCAGGAATAGACCAAGTTGGGCGAGTACTTTCCAAATTGATGAGGTTGAGCTCTCTGTTAAAGAGTGTGCACGTTGGGGACCTGCAATCACTGTGAACTGTCAATCGGTGAACACATCTGTATTGGCCGAATCATGACCATCATACCTAGAAACGTTGCTAGGTGGATAGTCGTGAGTTCCTTTGGAAATCCATGGAGTAATGAGGTTCTTATGTGTCATTGACCTGGGAGAAAGGAAATGCGTCGATCGATCATCAACTTTGGTTTTAAACACTTTGGAAGAAAGAGAGTCTGGGGAGGTTGACTCTCTCAAAGCCTGAAGAGTCGAAGTAGATCTGAGTCATCCAAGCTAAAGGGACATGTGTCGCTAGATCCTTCATTTTGGAGGAAATTAACTTTGGGAAAAAGGGAATGTGTTGAACAAGGACTCTCGAAGGCCGGAGAGCTAGAGTTCATATGAGTCGTCTATCAGCTGAGGACAGGTGTCAACAGATCTTCCATTTCGAAAGATATCCACTTCGGAGGAAGGTGGGGTCACGAGAGTTGATAACTCTTGAAGTAAATCATGACCATAGATTTGAGAGAGATGCACATCGATTGATCGTTGACTTCAGGTGAAATCAATCTGGGAGAAAAGGTTGTGTGAGCGTCCAGGACTCTTGAACACCGAAGCCCAGAAGTGGACCCGAGTCATTGATTTAGATGGACATGTGGCGCTTTATCTGGAACTTTGGGTAGAGAGCACTTCGGAGGAAAAATACTTGGAGTGCTCAAAACTACTGAACGCCGAAGTCCCAAAGAAGGTCATAACCATTGATCATAAGGGATGCATGGATATTGACCTGTAACTCTAGGTACAGAGTACATCGGAGGGAAAAGGTGTAGGAACGCTTGAAACTCCCGAACACCGAAGTCCTGAAGTAAATCAGGGTTGTCGAAATCCTTCAGGACACACAATGTTGGATCGTGAACTTTGGAGGTCTGCTACTACGGAAGAATTCACGTGGTGGTGTTGGCAGCCAATTCACATTTTTTATACTATCCTTGTAAGCTGCCCACACCAGTGTTTTGCAAACCCTTATTTTCGTCGCAATCCTTGGATAAAACGACACTATTATTTTTGCGCTATGTGCACACTTACCTTTGTTCTTGTTTTCACGACTGCAAGTGTGAAAAATTGGTTTTCAAAGTCACATTAAAATTGTCACTGAATTGTTGCAATCTTTCTTGTCGATATGCCCATTGCGTTTCCAATTTACTTATTGTTATGCAATTGGCAAGACCCCTTGATCTGTACTCATTTGGCATTCATTGATTGATTATATAATTTCGTTTTATGAGTGATTGAGTTTGTGATGCATTGATGATTGGATTTATATGTTCTTTGATCGATTCACTTGATCATTGGTTTCATGAAAACACATTGGTGTTATGGTTAAACTCTTGGTATAAATTGTTCCATACAACACATGTCATATAATCAAACCCTTGGTATTGGTTTCGATTCATTTGTTTGGTTTTAAAACTATGTTAAAACTATGGCTCGCGCAAATTTGTTTAATCCACTTACCATATATCCATTAGTTGATTGAATGGCATAGTTTTTAACACAAATGCATAGTCATTTGAATAGTTATAAGCGCCGATGGTTGTACTGTGGATATGATTGTTGTGCATGGGCCAAAATAGCTCCACCACCTTTGCACGATATGTCATTAATGTCTTCCCCCTATCCCTGTTTCACCTTCGCTAGTTTCGGGGAAGACTGTGAGTGTTCTGCCCCTGCGTATGCTGTGATTCAAACCCTGGCTCGTTCACCTCGCTCACCGTGTGCTTCTGTCTATGGCACCGGTGGTGCGAATAGAGCCGAATGGTAGTCAAGCTCTATTACTGTTCGATGATGCCCGTAAAGATTTAGAAGACAATGGTTGGCTTGCATTTATACAGAGGTTCGAGGGCTTCAACCTCACGGTTGCACATCAATTCACCCTTACCTTTGATGGGTGTAGGGCTAAAGTAGGTGACATTCAACTTGAATTCAATGAAGAGTTCATAAGCTCTGCCACAGGACTAGCAGCCACAGGCCAGTGATGGTTTAAAAACTCCAAAGTCGACGAGGTGCCATGGCCTTTTCTATTCGTATCAAGAAAGGTTACATCCTGTGACAAAGGTATGCCTATTTCCACCCTTAAACCCAGGTGGCATGATCTTTTAGTGATTCTAAAACAATTTGTGACCTGTGAAGGTCGGTATGGCTTGGTTTTTCTCTATCACCTCTGGTTGTTGATGAATTTCATGGGTTATCCTTTAAACATGTCGCATTACTTCTTGCGTAGTCTTTATAAGATGGCTAAGAGGTTCAAACACGAGAAGGCCGATAGCAGCCTGTTTCACCATGGCTTGATTAAAATCATCGTCGTCCACCATTTAAACCTTCATGACGATAATTGGCAAGCCTTTCTCTCTTGAAATGGATTTGCTAGTCCAGAGTCTGTCCAAATCGATAAAGTCGTGGTTAGTGAGACTATGGTCGGGCCACCCGTGACATTCCATGCCCTTCTACCCTCTCCCAAATCCTCAGTCTGTCCCGACATCGACCTACCCGACATCATAACAGACAAGGCTGAGGTTGTAAAGAAGCCTGTGAGTAAGAAGGTCAAGGGTAATCCTACTGTCGATAGCAAAGGTAAAAAGAATGCTCGATTGATATCGAGACTTGCTCGAAATAAGCCTAATCCAAACGTTGATCAAAAGCCCATAGTTCTGAGCGAGGACTCAGACTCCGATATCGAGCGCTTCCTAGCTGGAGAGTACCCCTATTCCCAAGGCCTATGCTCCGAGCCACCCTATGACTATGTTTCTAATTCCCCCCCATGCCTAAAGAACAATCCTAACTACCCAGGAATCAAGCTTCATAATGAAACCCTCGGTGATTTGAATAAACCCTCGACTGTTATTTCGAAGCTCGAGCAGACATCATGTATCCAATGTAATGTGTGGCTTGAGTGCTACTATGCCGACGTTCCCTTATTACAATCGAAGATCAAATCTTTAGAGAACCAAGTTACAGTGCTGTCAAGAGAAAGGGACAGGCTTCAAGCTAATGACAAGAAACATAAAACCACTGGTTCGATCATCTTTAGGAATGTCGAATTGGCAACAGCCTTCGTCAATTCCAAATTATCATGACCGAGTTGTTTTCTGATTATCCAGGTATGAATTTCAATATCAATTTCGTTTTATGAATTGCTTGGATTAATATAATGAATTGGGTTTTGGGTTTCAATTAGCTCTGTTCATTATTCGAAATGATTCTATCATAGTTTGATTATAAAAAATGGTTATGTTGTGGATCCTTACAGTAGATTCTTTCTGCTAAAATCAAATGTAGTTATGATTTAGTTATGCGATTTTGTCGTGCCCGGTTTAGTAGAAGCGATTGATTGGTTTTGACTTGGTATGGTTCGCCTTAGAAAAATTCTGTTGGTTTGCATTAATGTGATCAATGGGGTTTGTTTTCGTTTGGATTTTGATTGCATCTGACCTGTATAAGAGATTTTTGTGCTAAAATCAGAGCACGACTATGTTTTGATTTGGTATGATTTTGTTGTGGTTGGATTCTATCGGCTTTGATTTAGTTCTTATGGTTTGATTTTGGAACGATTTCATAGGGCTTGAATTGGTATGATCCCCTATATGTGTTATGTGTCATTATTAAGTGACTGGGTTGATAAATACGATGTAATCTAATAAACTCAAAATAACATTGTTGACTTCGATTAGCCAGGAACGACTCTATTTTGTATTGAATCGATATTTTCGTTTGGGTTCTGGTTACATTCGACCTGTGCAAAAGATCTATTCGCTAAAATCATGGAGTTGTGTTGATTCATAACGACTGTGTCAAACACAAACTGTTTCGATTCATTTTTAGTTGATTGTTGCGTGTCTTGAGTTAGCACAATTGCTTGTATTGAGTTAGATTGATATCGAAAATAGATTTGATGCTGCTCTGTTGGTTTTGATTTTCAAAAACAATTTTGTCTTTGTTGAATTCATATGAAAAACTCGACTAATAGTTCGTTGTGAAATTGATTCAAGTGATGATTTCGTTGACTTTCAATCGATTTCGTCCGCTTCCAATTGGGAATAACAAATGTTTGACAAATCCCATATATCCTGTTATCAACTGATTAATTCAATTACGATTTCATTTGTTTCGATTTACATACAAGTTTTGATTTGGTTTGTAAATATCATGGTTTGTTTGTATATGTTATCAATTTGAAAAATGATCCTGTTGATTTCATTTGGATTCGAAAGTGATTTTGTTGATGGCTGAAAGCAACATAAACTATTGGTGTTGATTTCAATTAGCTTATGAAAATGATTTCATTGCTGTCAAGTATCTAATGCGATTCTGTTTACCCGAAATTGTGATAACAAATTCAACATAGTACATGTATCTCTGTAATCATTCGATTGATCATAATCTTGTTTGGTCTCAAATTAGCATAACAGTTTTTTATTTGAATGATACGTTTGGTTTTCAAATAGCAATTAGATATTTGTTTAGAAGTTTGAATTTAATTCTTTGAGTTTTGAATTGATTTTAAAACTATTCCGTGTTAAATTTAGACCAGCTACAGAATCGCAAGATTCTGTAGCTAGTCTTAGAAATTAGATTTTTATCAATTTTATCAATAAGATATCCTCTAATCTTGTCTATTTTTGTCCTCTTTCAGGTGCATACGAATTTACCATGATCTATTGGGCATGATGTGACGGTTTAGGAGATATTTTGGATTTGGTTTTGTTTAGGTTGTTATCTAGAGTTAGAAACTTGGGAGATTATCTCCAGATTTTCTGTAAATAGTTTTGATAATTCCCACAGGGATGTTTTGCCCTGTGGGATGTCTTTAAATACTTGTCAATTTTTTGTAATAAACACATCATCCTCACTGTGGGAGAACCAGACTATGGATTTATGATACAAACTAAGATGAAAGTTGATGTCTTGTAACAGCTTTCGCTTTCAATATATCAAACTTTTGTTTCAAGTTTTATTCATATCATTTTGCAGTCGATTATAGACTACTTTAGCTATCGTAATCTATTGCAGGTTGATGTGACTTGATTGATGTGTTATCCATATCTGATCTCTTTTATTATTTAAAAATACAGTAATTACTTTGTTTCATTTAATGAATCACAGATTTCTCTTCTTCGTTAATTGGATCATTTTGTACAAATCCTTGCACGCAGATTTATCTAAATGTTATGATTTGTAAATTATAAGATTGTTGTAACTTTTATGTCTTGTTTGTTCTGTTATCGATATTCAAAAGAGCACTGCTGCTTACTGTTTACTAGAGGCTGGCAGAGGATTGATGCGGGTTTCCTCCCATCGAACAGCTGAACTGGATTCTTACACAGGACAAATTGGAAAGCGTTATTACAGGTTAGCTTATTAGTATAATTTAATTGGTTTAGACAGATATATGCATAGTTTAGATTTGTAGTTAGATTTATTATTTTAGTTGCTTAGTTTAGATAGTTCTTAGTTTATTTCTTTTTCATAAAATTATAAAAATTAAAAAACAATAGTTTCGCTGTCTTATTACAGATTACCAATGACTTTTGCAGGTTTTCATTTAAATCTGTAATTTGTAAATATTGTACATTTGTGATTAATATTTAATTTTGTTAGTAGTTAGATTTTTAAATTTAGTAGAGTTATTATAGTATTAGATAGTAGATTGTATATATAATAGTTTAGATTTGTTTATTAGTTTGTTTGAATTGTTATTTTTCATTTAGATTAGTTAATTTAGAGTAGTTTTCTTTTGTTTTCTTAGGACTTAGATCGGCTAACGGAGCCGCTAAACCCGTCAGGGTGGGTTATCCCAAACGGCTTGGGTTATTTAGACAACCCCGGACTGGATCCATTCTCCCATTTGGCGAGCGTTCATTTTCGCCCGTCAACAAATGGCACTAGAAGGAGGGCTTGAAATTAATTAATGGCATGAGGTGGTCATAAGACTCCTCCATCACCTAATCACTCACCTATAGTGACAAGAAGTCATTCAAATAATAACATCCCCCCTCAAACAGAAACCACATCAACCGACGATCCACGGGTCACAGTTGAACCAGTAACCCCAAATCCTACAGGTGGTGACATACAAGAGATTGTCTGTCAATCTCTCATAAGAACACATAGTGCCTTAGCCTGTTTGAGGAAACCAAATCAACCGTTGGACCAAACTTTAGAATTCTCTGATATTAGAGAGTAACTCGGAGGCACTAACCTCACTGTGAACCCTACAGATCCAACCCTCAATCCTGCTGCAGGAGGATCTGGAGTACCTACCTCACCACCTCCATCATCCCCTTCTTCTTCTGGAGAAGACTCTTCTCACGAAGGCAGTTCCCCTTCTCAGCCTTCCACACCCACTACACCAATGGCCAACCAGAACAACCCTGCTAGACCTTGGCTCGACCAGGATGCCATAGTTGTACCTGGAGCTCAGCATCCCTTACCTAAACATCCGGAGAAATGGCTTCCCAAATTTGACCCTGACTCTAAACAGATCGTTGAAGATCACATTAAAAAGTTTATGTTAGCCATAAGACTCCGCAATGTCAAACATGAAGACGTAGTCTATAGGTTTTTCCCCTATACTTTCGAGGGCAATGCATCTACATGGTACTTTGCCTAGCAACCCCATACCATCGTGTCTTGGGAAAAGTTCGAGTCATGCTTTTTGGAAAAGTTCGGAGACGGTAAGCCTCCGAAAGTCCTAGTCATGGATCTTTCTAACTTAAGAATGAACCCTAAAGAGAAAGTTAAAGAATTCAATCAAAGATTCTTAATACTTAAAAACTGAATCTCTGTGGACTCCATGCCTACCGAGAATCTCATAATAGCATACTATACTAAAGCTTTGCATCAAAGTATAGCTATTTGGGTTAAATGATCTAATAAAGCCCTGTTGTTAGAAGCCTTCGAGGAGGCCAGCCGGATTGAAAAAGACATACTTAGTCTTAAAGACTCTACTAGCAACGAAACAGAGACTAGTTCTTCCAAAAAAAAGATTGAAATCCTCCCTAGGCCTACTCAAAGTAAAGCACAACCTGAAAGCTCAGATTTAGAAAACTTAACTAAATTTGTTCAAAAACTGTCAAATCAAGTTATACACTTGAAAAGGACGACCGAAGAAGCTTCCTCGAACAAAGGGCCTTACAAGCCTCCGTTCCGAAAGCCTTTTCCCACCAACTAACCTAATCCAACCACCAAGGGCCTTAATCTAGAAAGTCTGCAATGAGCCCTTCAAACGATTCTAGAAGCCCAAGATAACTTGATGCCTCCTGAGATTCCTGAGGAGGTAGTTGAACAAGAGACAGTTCAAGAAGATGAGTCTTCTCCAAATATTTTTGGACACTTCTCAGATAGTATCTTTCAAGCTAACTTCGAGACAATGTATCCCTATAACACCAGGAGTAAGACAACAAACAAACCTTCTTCTGAAAACACTACAACTTTACCTCCAAAGCAATCTAAACCAGCTGAGACTAAACAGACTTATGTGAACCCCAACTTAGACTATGATGTAGTTGAAGATCTTAGAAAGTTAAGGGTTAACATTTCTGTTTATGAGTTATTGAAATTTCCATTTCTGCTACAAAAAATGTTACAAAATATCTCAGAGAACAACAAAAATGGTAATTCAAGTGGTAACAAGGTTGTTCAGAACAAAGTTCCTCAGAAAATTTCCACAAAGAATAATCTCGATCCTCAAGATAAAGGAAGCCTTCCCGGGAGTAATGTAAATAATGTAAATAATGTAGATAAAGTAGCTTTAGAAACTGCGAGTAAAAAGCCACAAACTACCACCCTTAGTACTCGCAAAAATATACCTCCATTTTTGTTAACTTTCGAAATCTTTAATAGAAACATGCACAATTGTATGGTAGACTCAGGAGCATCATCCAATGTGATGCCATGGTCTGTATGCCAGAAGATTAACACCTAAGTTGAACCCTCCACCTTAAAAATCATACAACTTGATCGAACCAATGTTAAAGTTATAGGCGAACTAAAGAATGTGCTTATAAGATTATCGTCTAACCCCAAGGTTCATCAAGTCATTGATATTATTGTTGTGGATATTCCAGAAGTGTATGGTCTGTTTTTAAGCAGGGATTGGTCGGAGCAGCTACACAGTTATTTCGCGACAGACTGGTCTCACCTATGGCTTCCAGAGAACGGAAAGCCCAACAAGATCAAGGTAAATCGTGAACTCTACCTTAAGTTCACGGCCACAGATTTGAACGATCCCAACGAACCATTTACACCTTCTGCAGATTCACCCGAAGTACAAGGGATGGATACCTTTTTCGTCAATTTCATGGTCGAGGCTTCAGCTATCACCAATCCAGAACAACAGTCTGAGATTGTGGCATACATACAGCTAGCAGCTTCTACGCAATGGTCTCATGTACCCGATGGAAATAAAATTTGGTCTCTTTATTTTGACGGGTCAAAGTCCAAAGAAGGAGCTGGTGCAGGCTGCGTTATTATTGATCCGGCAGGTAACAAAACATTGATTGCATGTTGGCTAGAATTTGAATGTACTAATAACACTACAGAATATGAGGCTTTACTGCAAGGTCTCAGAAAAACTTTAGATATGAAGATTCAAAACTTGGATGTCTTTGGCGATTCTGAAATCGTGGTTAGACAGGTAAGAGATTCTATCCACTGTCTTTCTCCACATCTTAAAAGCTACCAATCTAAGGTATGGAATTTAATGATTAAGTTTGTTGCTTTCAATATAAATTCTATTCCTAGATTGAATAACTCTGAAGAAGATCTATTAGCTAACATAGCTTCCAAACTCTTTCCTGCAGAAGGCTTGTCCCCAGATGCATTCTCTGTCGAACTTTTGTTCCGGCCATCCGTTCCTGACAACATCACAAACTGGAGAGTCTTCGACGACGATCAACAGATTATTAACTTTCTGCACATGGAAGAAAATTTTCAAGGCGCGGTGCTAGACGAACGTACACACGACGACAATTTGTGCGATTTCACGGTAATACCAGATCCGAGAACTCCTGAATCTTCATCGGACATGGTAAAATCGATCCCTAAATCTGTAGTTAGATTAGAGAAATTTTATGATCTTCAAGATAAATTCAAAAAAACGGTCAACTGTAAAACCAATAGTTCCTCATTATCATATGAAAAAGTAAACTTAGGGACTAAGGACAATCCGCAGTGCATTAATCTAGGGGTAGGATGTTCTGAACAAGAAAAAGATGCATTTATTAAATTGTTCAAAGAATTTAAAGATGTCTTTGCATGGACGTATGATGACCTTAAAACTTTTGACCCCAACATCATACAACATGTCATTCCTATTAAACCCCAAACCTCGCCCTTTCAACAGAAATTGAGAAAAATGCACCCTAAGCTCGAACCGACCGTCAAAAAGGAATTAAATAAGCTCCTAAATGCTAAGATTATTTTCCCTGTTAGGCACACTCAATGGGTGTCAAACCTTGTCCCTGTCCGGAAGAAAAGTGGGGAAATCTGACTGTGTGTCGATTTCCGAAACCTTAATAGAGTGTCTGATAAAGACAACTATCCTGTCCCACCCATGGAACAGATCCTTCAACAGGTATCTGGTTCTGAGAGGCTATCCTTACTGTATGGTTTGTCAGGGTACAACCAAGTCCTGATGTCTCCTCCAAACCAACTTAAAACTACCTTCTGCACCCCGTGGGGCACCTACGCTTATAGAAAAATGCCCTTTGGATTGATTAATGCCAGTGCCACTTTCCAGAGAGCAATGGACATTTCTTTCTGAGGCCTAATCAATCAGTCCGTCATATTTTACTTAGATGATGTTACCGTATTCTCTAAAAATAAAACCGATCAACTAGCTCACTTACGAGCCGTTCTACAACGATGTCGTAAATACGGCATTTCCTTGAATCCTAAAAAATCCATTTTTGCAGTAGAACAGGGTAAACTCTTGGGATTTATTGTGTCGAGCGAAGGGATTATTATCGACCCCGAAAGGACTCAAGTCATCGCGAAACTCCCCCCTCCTACATCCAAAAAATCTATGCAGTCTTTCTTAGGCCAGATTAACTTCGTGAGGAGATTCATCCCCAGTTTCTCCGAAATGGTCAGGCCTTTACAGAATTTAATTAAGAAAGACACCCAATATCACTGGGGACCCCTAGAAAATCAAGCTTTTAATGGAATAAAGAAGGCCATAATAGATGCTCCTTCTCTCATGAGCCCCGACTTTTCTCAAGACTTTACACTCTACACTTTTGCTTCTGACCATTCCTATGCCGCCGTCCTAACTCAAAAGAACACTGAGAACACTGAAGTACCCATTGCCTTTATGAGATCTACTTTCAAAGGAGCTGAACTTAATTACCCATCGGTAGATCGGCAAGCCTACGCTGTTTTCAAAGAAGTCAAGCATTTCCGATCTTATCTTTTGAAATCTAGGACGAAGGTTATTGTCCCTTATCCAGCCGTCAGGAACTTGTTAGTGCAGAAAGAACTAGGAGAAAAGAGGGCTAACTGGGTCACCTCCTTGCAGGAGTACGAAATAAAAATTATCCCAGCTCAAATAGTGAGAGGCCAAGGGTTATGCAAGTTAGTTGTTGATTCAGCATCAAGACAACAAGAACAAAGTGATACGTCAAACTTAGGACAACATGATCAAAATGCAATCTATTGCACACAAAACTCTGTCAGTCCTTGGTATGACGATATAAGATCCTGTCTTGAACATGGGTCAGCCCCCCGTCACCTGGATCCCACTAAAAGAAGAGCATTGAGATTAAAGTCTGCCTCCTTTCATTTGGTTAATGGTGTCCTGTTTCGTTAAAGTTTTGATGGTGTGCTGATGCGTTGTCTTGAGAAGGATGAAGCAGAAAAAGTCTTGCTAGAGTTGCATACAGGAGAAGCTGGTGGTCATTTTGATGGTGACACCACTGCCCATAAGGTTTTAAGAGCCCGTTATTACTGGCCCACGCTTTTTAGATATGCCCATGCCTTGTGTCGTAAGTGTACCATTTGTCAGAAAGCATCAGTGCGGTTACAGAAACCAGCCTTTCCTTTGCAGCCCGTTTCAGTAGACTCTCCTTTTCAGCAGTGGGGCCTTGATATCATAGGTCCAATCAACCCCCCACCCTCACAACAACATAAATTTATCATAACAGCCACAGATTACTTTACCTGATGGTCTGAAGCTGTCGCGTTAAGAACTGTCAACACCAGTCAGGTAATTGCCTTTCTAAATTCAAATATTATCACTCGTTTTGGTATCCCTGACTGTTTAGTATTCGATAACGCTTCTTATTTTTTGTCTCTTGAGATAGTGAGTTCGCTTTGGAAAAATGAATTAAATTGAAGTATTCTGCTAGCTATTACCCTCAGGGCAACGGATTGGCATAATCAACAAATAAGAACTTGATTAAAATCATCAAGAGAAAGGTGGTTGAAAATCACAAAAATTAGCACAATGCATTGTTAAACGCACTGTGGGCTGATAGGGTAACGCCAAAAGCTACTGTAGGTAACTCCCCCTTTTTACTCGTTTATGGCAGAGAACCAATTTTTCCACCACACATTCTTCTTCCTTCACTACAGTTATCACAGAAAATTCAAGAAGAAGATTGTCCCCCTTTGGAAAACCGAATTAACGCTTTGATGAAGCTAGAAGAGGTAAGAGTCCAAGATAAATGTAAGTTAGATCATCATGAACTATTGGTTAAAATATGGTTCGATTCTAACTCTGCTTCTGATAGGAATTTCGAAGTAGGTGACCTCATCTTGAAATGGGACAAACCGCATGAGGGAAAGGGAGAGCACACAAAATTTCAAAACTTATGGCTTGGACCGTTTTTAATTGCTGAGAAGTTGGGTCCCAGTTCTTTCCGATTGCAAAATCTAGAGGGACAGCTTGACACTTATCCGGTGAATGGCCAAGCCCTGAAAAGATACTTTGCCTGATGACGACTCTTTGTATATTATGTACATATTTTGTTTTGCTTGCTTTTCTTTTGTTGTTTTGATTTGGATTTCTCCTTTTCGTTTATCAGTTTTTGTTTTTGGAAATACACATACATGCATACTTAACTATTCAGATGAAGAAAACAGAAAATTCCTTCGCTGAAATGACTGCTAAGAAAATTGTATAAACATCAATTGTATACTTCTGAAATTTACATCTGTGATTGGCAAAATTTTGTCGTTTGAAAGAAGTTAACTGATTTCAATCTCTAACATAAGCTTGTTGCGATCATCCATTATCTTTTTATGCTGTCCCTATTCCTTAATGGAATGACTCAGAAGATGTATCCCTGCCTTAGAAAGTTGGTTCTGTAAATGAAACATCTCTGGATCTTAATAAAGGACAGTTCTAAAAAATTCTGCTGAGGTCTGAAAAAAATATGTTAAAATATCATAATTTTCAGCGTCACCCCGCTCAACTATATATCTTTGATAAACAAAATAAAGCATTAATAGAGCTATGGGAAGTGCTTGTAAACCCATCGGAATGCTTAACAGGTCTGCTGGCAGTGGGTAAATGCATGCATGATGCCAAGACAACTTCACCGGGGTACTGAACAGGCCCGATGGCAGCGAAACAATGTCGGGTATATGAAAATTTGCAAATAAGAAACCTCTTAACCTTAAAATGTCCTTTATTCTCATCTGGAACTTCTTGGCAGGATACGGATGTCAAAGTGGTTTAAATGGAAACCCTGTCAAGGCTATGGATGCCTGCTGGCAGTAGTGGCTCTGTCAACAGTATTGGAGATTTTATCTTTAATATCACGACTCGCTTGTCTTAATACTGCTATCATCTTTCATCCTTTAAACACTGCTGGAATATTTGGTTAATGATGATGTTTACACGATTTTCTGGTTGTTATTTTTGAGTTAGAATTTTTCTCATTATCCCAATCTGAATTTGTTCTTTTGGCAGAGATAACTACTTCTATCAGTGTGTCGCCATTGTTGGCAGCCAATTCACATTTTTTCTACTATCCTTGTAAGCTGCCCACACCAGTGTTTTGCAAACCTTGATTTTCGTCGCAAACCTCGGATAAAACGACACTATTATTTTTGCGTTATGTGCACACTTACCTTTGTTCTTGTTTTCACGACTGCAAGCGTGAAAAATTGGTTTTCAAAGTCACATTAAAATCGTCACTGAATTGTTGTGATCTTTCTTGTCGATATGCCCATTGCGTTTCCAATTTACTTAGCGTTATGCAGTTGGCAAGACCCCTTGTTCTGTACTCATTTGGCATTCGTTGATTGATTATATAATTTCGTTTTATGAGTGATTGAGTTTTTGATGTATTGATGATTGGATTTATATGTTCTTTGATCGATTCACTTGATCATTGGTTTCATGAAAACACATTGGTGTTATGGTTAAACTCTTGGTATAAATCGTTCCATACAACACATGTCACATAATCAAACCCTTGGTATTGGTTTCGATTCATTTGTTTGGTTTTAAAACTATGTTAAAACTATGGCTTGCACAAATTTGTTTAATCCACTTACCATATATCCATTGGTTGATTGAATGGCATAGTTTTTAACACAAATGCATAGTCATTTGAATAGTTATAAGCACCGACAGTTGTACTGTGGATATGATTGTTGTGCATGGGCCAAAATAGATCCACCACCTTCGCATGATATGTCATTAATGTCTTCCCCCTATCCCTGTTTCACCTTTTCTAGTTTCGGGGAAGCCTGTGAGCGTTCTGCCCCTGCGTATGCTGTGACTCAAACCCTGGCTCATTCACCTCGCTCACTGTGTGCTCCTGTCTATGGCACCGGTGGTGCAAATAGAGCCGAAAGGTAGTCAAGCTCTGTTACTGTTCGATGATGCCCGTAAAGATTTAGAAGACAGTGGTTGGCTCGCGTTTATACAGAGGTTTGAGGGCTTCAACCTCACGGTTGCACAACAATTCGCCCTTACCTTTGATAGGTGTAGGGATAAAGTAGGTGACATTCAACTTGAACTCAATGAAGAATTCATAAGCTCTGCCATAGGACTAGCAGCCACGGGCCAGCGATGGTTTAAAAACTCCAAAGTCGACGAGGTGCCATGGCCTTTGCTATTCGTATCACGAAAGGTTACATCCTGTGAAAAAGGTATGCCTATTTCCACCCTTAAACCTAGGTGGAATGATCTTTTAATGATTGTGAAACAATTTGTGACCTGTGAAGGTCGGTATGGCTTGGTTTTTCTCTATCACCTCTGGTTGTTGATGAATTTCATGAGTTATCCTTTGAACATGCCGCATTACTTCTTGCGTAGTCTTTATAAGATGGCTAAGAGGTTCAAACGCGAGAAGGCCGATAGCAGCCTGTTTCACCATGGATTGATTAGACTCATCGTCGTCCACCATTTAAACCTTCATGATGATAATTGGCAAGCCTTTCTCTCTCGAAATGGCTTTGCTGGTCCAGAGTCTGTCCAAATCGATAAAGCCATGGTTAGTGAGACTATGGTCGGGCCACCCATGCCATTCCATGTCCTTCTACCCTCACTCAAACCCTCGGTCTGTCCTGACATCGACCTACCCGACATCATAACAGACAAGGCTAAGGCTGTAAAGAAGCCTGTGAGTAAGAAGGTCAAGGGTAATCCTACTGTCGATAGCAAAGGTAAAAAGAATGCTCGATTGATATCGAGACTTGCCCGGAATAAGCCTAAGCCAAACGCTGATCAAAAGCCCATAGTTCTGAGTGAGGACTCAGACTCTAATATTGAGCGCTTCCTAGCTGGAGAGTACCCCTATTCCCAAGGCCTATGCTCCGAGCCACCCTATGACTATGTTTTTAATTCCCCCCCATGCCTAAAGAACAATCCTAACTACCTAGGAATCAAGCTTCATAATGAAACCCTCGGTGATTTGAACAAACCCTCGACTATTATTTCAAATCCTAAGCAGACATCATGTATCCAATGTAATGTGTGGCTTGAGTGCTACTATGCCGACGTTCCCTTATTACAATCGAAGATCAAATCTTTAGAGAACCAAGTTACAGTGCTGTGAAGAGAAAGGGACATGCTTCAAGCTAATGACAAGAAACATAGAACCACTGGTTCGATCGTCTTTAGGAATGTCGAATCGGCAACAGCCTTCGTCAATTCCAAATTATCATGACCGAGTTGTTTTCTGATTATCCAGGTATGAATTTCAATATCAATTTCATTTTATGAATTGCTTGGATTAATATAATGAATTGGGTTTTGGGTTTCAATTAGCTCTGTTCATTATTCGAAATGATTATGTCATAGTTTGATTATAAAAAACGGTTATGTTGTGGATCCTTACAGTAGATTCTTTCTGCTAAAATAAAATGTAGTTATGATTTAGTTATGCGATTTTGTCGTGTCCGGTTTAGTAGAAGTGATTGATTGGTTTTGACTTGGTATGGTTCGCCTTAGAAAAATTCTGTTGGTTTGCATTAATGTGATCAATGGGGTTTGTTTTCGTTTGGATTTTGATTGCATCTGACCTGTATAAGAGATTTTTGTGCTAAAATCAGAGCACGACTATGTTTTGATTTGGTATGATTTCGTTGTGGTTGGATTCTATCGGCTCTGATTTAGTTATTATGGTTTGATTTTGGAACGATTTTGTAGGGATTGAATTGGCATGATCCCCTATATGTGTTATGCTTCATTATTAAGTGATTGGGTTGATAAATACGATGTAATCTAATAAACTCAAAATAACATTGTTGACTTCGATTAGCCAGGAACGACTCTGTTTTGTATTGAATCGATATTTTCGTTTGGGTTCTGGTTACATTTGACCTGTGCAAAAGATCTATTCGCTAAAATCATGGAGTTGCGTTGATTCATAACGAATGTGTCAAACACAAACTGTTTCAATTCGTTTTGATTTGATTGCTGTGTGTCTTGAGTTAAAACAATTGCCTGTATTGAGTTAGATTGATATCGAAAATAGATTTGATGCTGCTATGTTGGTTTTGATTTTCAAAAACGATTTTGTCTCTGTTGAATTCATATGAAAAACTTGGCTAATAGTTCGTTGTGAAATTGATTCAAGTGATGATTTCATTGACTGTCAATCGATTCCATCCGCTTCCAATTGGCAATAACAAAGCTTTGACAAATCCCATATATCCTGTTATCAACTGATTAATTCAATTACGATTTCATTTGTTTCGATTTACATACAAGTTTTGATTTGGTTTGTAAATAGCATGGGTCGTTTGTATATGTTATCAATTTGAAAAACGATCCTGTTGATTTCGTTTGGATTCGAAAGTGATTTTGTTGATGGCTGAAAGCAACATAAACTGTTGGTGTTGATTTCAATTAGCTTATGAAAATGATTTCATTGTTGTCAAGTATCTAATGCGATTCTGTTTACCCGAAATTGCGATAACAAATTCAACAGAGTACATGTATCTCTGTAATCATTCGATTGATCATAATCTTGTTTGCTCTCAAATTAGCATAACAGTTTTTTATTTGAATGATACGTTTGGTTTTCAAATAGCAATTAGATATTTGTTTAGAAGTTTCAATTTAATTCTTTGAGTTTTGAATTGATTTTAAAACTATTTTGTGTTAAATTTAGACCAGCTACAGAATCGCAAGATTCTATAGCTAGTCTTAGAAATTAGATTTTTATCAATTTTATCAATAAGATATCCTCTAATCTTGTCTATTTTTGTCCTCTTTCAGGTGCATACGAATTTACCATGAGCTATTGGGCATGATGTGATAGTTTAGGAGATATTTTGGATTTGGTTTTGTTTAGGTTGTTAGCTAGAGTTAGAAACTTGGGAGATTATCTCCAGATTTTCTGTAAACAGTTTTGATAATTCCCACATGCATGTTTTGCCCTGTGGGAGGTCTTTAAATACTTGTCAATTTTTTGTAATAAACACATCATCCTCACTGTGGGAGAACCAGACTATGGATTTATGATACAGACTGAGATGAAAGTTGATGTCTTGTAACAACTTTCGCTTTCAATATATCAAACTTTTGTTTCAAGTTTTATTCATATCATTTTGCAGTCGATTATAGACTACTTTAGCTATCGTAATCTATTGCAGGTTGATGTGACTTGATTGATGTGTTATCCATATCTGATCTCTTTTATTATTTAAAAATACAGTAATTACTTTGTTTCAGTTAATGAATCACAGATTTCTCTTCTTCGTTAATTGGATCATTTTGTACAAATCCTTGCACGCAGATTTATCTAAATGTTATGATTTTTAAATTATAAGATTGTTGTAACTTTTATGTCTTGTTTGTTCTGTTATCGATATTCAAAAGAGCACTACTGCTTACTATTTACTAGAGGCTGGCAGAGGATTGATGTGGGTTTCCTCCCATCGAACAGCTGAACTGGATTCTTTACACAGGACAAATTGGAAAGCATTATTACAGGTTAGCTTATTAGTATAATTTAATTGGTTTAGACAGATATATGCATAGTTTGGATTTGTAGTTAGAGTTATTATTTTAGTTGCTTAGTTTAGATAGTTCTTAGTTTATTTCTTTTTCATAAAATTATAAAAATTAAAAAACAATAGTTTCGTTGTCTTAGGACAGATTACCAATGAGTTTTCCAGGTTTTCATTTAAATCTGTAATTTGTAAATATTGTACATTTGTGATTAAGATTTAATTCTATTAGTAGTTAGATGTTTAAATTTAGTAGAGTTATTATAGTATTAGATAGTAGATTGTATATATAATAGTTTAGATTTTTTTATTAGTTTGTTTGAATTGTTATTTTTCATTTAGATTAGTTAATTTAGAGTAGTTTTCTTTTGTGTTCTTAGGACTTAGATCGGCTAACGGATCTGCTAAACCCGTCAGGGTGGGTTATCCCAAATGGATTGGGTTATTTAGACAACCTCAGACCAGATCCACTCTCCCAGTTGGCGAGCGTTCATTTTTGCTCGTCAACAGGTGGTCATCTTGGCGCTTGTTGTCTTGGCGTCTGGGAATAGCCATGGTCATATGAAATAGGGGGATGAAAGAACCCAAAGATATTGGGAGCAGATACCTACCTTCTCTGATCTCTTTTTAGAACTTGGAGATCATGGCTGGAAATCTCTGGAAGAGTATAATGGAATAGGGACCCCGAATGAGGGTATTGTTTTCTTAAGAAGAACAAAATTTTTTACGCCCCGTCGTGGGTGTGTTACAACACAACAACCACATTTACTTGTCTCACTGTTTTCCTATACATACCCAATGTACTCATGATCACAACTATCATGTAACATGAATCATTCAAGTCTCCACTTCCTTGTAGTCATTGTTAGAAAAACAAGATCACAGAGCAATAAAATAAAAAAAATGTGGAAATGAAACACAAAAGATACATAATATAATAGAGACACATATATACATGGTTCACCCAATGTGGGCTACATCCACTACATAAATTGCCAGGTTCTTCCTTTTTATTATCCAACAAAATGAAGGGATACAACCTACAACACACCCGCTATAACTTTGTCTTCTTTCTCTCACAGTCTCCTCTCTCAGAATATAATATTCACAATAATACACAACCGCAATACAATTCCCTCATAAAATAGGGTCGCCTTCTAGGGAAAAACACCCTAACATAACTTCTACCATCATATATGCAACCTTCTAATGAACGGTCCAGATTTACTATGAAATTACAATATAAATTTACAAGGAAATTTGTCCTTCGGGAGTTTCACCCCTGAACCCCTATTGGGGATTTCTTGCCTCTGGACCCCGTAGTCAGGGGGATGAGTGATCTGAGGCCGGGGATGATAAGTTTCCAATAATTGGTTGTTTCTATCACTCCCTCAAAAGGGTCAGTTATAGATCATTTTACTTATGCGATGTGCAATTAAAGGTAAAGTTGAAGTCTTATGTGCTTGAATTCGAAGTGAATGAAACCTCTTTAGTTTTCCTTATGTGTGATATGTCATGCTTTCTTTTAACATCCTATGTGCAAAAATTCATGGAAAAACAACATAAGAACATAATACACATAATGGATATGACACTTCCCTTGATAAGTTCACCCTGTTATCACTCAGTTTGTAGGAAGGTCAAGTAGCTTGAAAGGAGAAGTCAAACTAGTGTAACAGGAGCTTCCCCACCCACTGTCACCTCGATGGGGAGCTCTTTCTATTCAGGGTGGCTAATCCCAAGGGAGACGTCCCTAGTAATCTGGGGTTTTGAAGGAAAATGATCAAAGGTTCAAGGCTCAAAGGTTAAAATAATCTTTCCCTTCATAGATTACTGCCAAGAAGATAGTCAAATAGAAGGTATTCCACTGAAAGGGCACCTGTTTGCGAGACAAGGCAAAAAAACTAAAACATGCAAGCAGTGGTTAGTACTTCGTAAACAAATGAATATCTTAAATACATATGAGCAATGATAAATGTAATTATTGACGAAGTCAATGATTGCAAATAAAGACAATGGCATATAATATTACTTCTTCAATAAATACAAAATGATGCTTGTATTCAATTTATAAAATCAATCTTTATGTTATCACAACGCGTTAAATGTGCTCATACATATATATTGTTGCTGCTGCGTCACTATGCTACAAGGGTGATGAAAGCCCTAATCTATGTTAGTTTCGGTAGAAAATGAGGAGAATGTTTTGCTAATTAAGCTAATGAAAATGATCAACAACTCAAAGTCTATCCTCAGATGACCTAGCCGCAACTTTAGTACCAAAAAAATGTTAAAAAGAGGCAAGACGTCATCAACTAGTTAGGGTTAGTATGATGCTAGGGTTAGTTAGGGTTTCAATTTAAGAGTTTGAAAAAGGTTGTTTTTTAACACAAGAATCTCAACGTTTAGGTTTAGACTAGTGCCTTGGGTAAATGGAGTCAAAGAGAGAGAGGCTAAAGGTTTGGAAAGATTTAAACCTAAGGATAGGAGAGTTAGACTTAATGGTGCTGCAATGGCAGGGCCACCAAGTCAAAACCCTAAGGGGAGGAGGCTCATTCTAGTGTAGCTTAAGCTAGGCCTCATGCTCCTCCCTCTTTCCTTAAGACTCTTTGGCAAAACGGCTAGCTATAAAACATAAATCTAGGGATGAAAAGTGTTGTGGAGCCAAGGCTCTTCAAACCCTAAGAGTCAAACCCTAGGTGTAAAGTTAATTAGGCCTAGGACGTCTTCTTTCTTCAATCTATGTTTCAAGCTAACTCAAGAACAAGGAGAAATAGTGTAGCAATGGCTAGGCTATGTTCTTCTTGAGCAAATGGCTAAACAAATTTTTATCATGGGGACATAAAACAAGGACCTACTTGTGTGCTTGCTCCCTAGGGTTTCAATGATTAAGCATAATAATAACAATGTAACCATACATGTAAGATATTAAACCTACAACCATTCAATCAACAAGTTTTGTATGAAAAATACACTTACAAATTCATGAAGATCTTATCAAACCCTAGTTGTAACACCTTCCAATGATAAAAACACCATATGCATGCCAAAGATAATCCTTCCAAGTGTAGCGCCTCAACTCCAAGAGCCAATACCAAGACAAAAGACTAAAAAGAAGTCTCTCACAAGAGAGTGAGTTATGTTATTTCAAAATGAGTCTCAACGTCCTCAATTTATATCATCCAAATGACCTTTAATTACAAAAATAGGTCATTAAAACAGCCGACAAGGATGACTTACAATAATTACATCATTTGTCACATTAAATGCTAAAATGCCAAAATTATGAGCCAAAAAGGGAACGTCAGGCCCCTCTGAGGGAGACGTTGGCCCTTATTGGGCATGATCAGCATCCAGAAGGCAAAATGTTGGCCCTTCTAGGGCTCCTGCAAGCTGCCACACGTGCCAAACGATCCAAGCACACTGCCACATCCTCTAGAAAATGTCCAGCCTACTCTGGTGGCGTCCTGTCCATCAAAGCCATCATCTCATCTGCAGGGGGTGATCCCCCTTAGGTCAATCTCTGCCAAAGTGTCCTGTTGAGGACGTCCTCCTGTCTTCTCTGTGCAAGGGCTCATCAAAACGTTGTCCTACCTATGCCATCCCAGCAACCATTTGATGGGCTCTTCATCCCCATGGAGGTCCGATCTAATCATCTCCCCACATGTACCGGTCCTCTGGTACCTTTCCGCCGGGTATGGTCCTACACATCAAAGACTATGCCCTCCATGGGCTCATTAGTCCTAGAGATTATAGCAATGCAAATCATATTTCATCATTAAAGTTATCAAATAAATGCATGAAATCCCTAACATATCGTCAAATAGCTCAAAGATATTACACAGATCTACCATACAAAGCTAAGGAAACCGACAGAACAACCTATTGGGCTAACACCCACAAGAGATGGAAAGTTCCCTCAGAAGATCATTCAAGCCATGTTTTATGAAGTGATATGGTTTTAGGGATGTCCAGTCACAGTAAGACCAAGGGCAGGTGTTGTCTGTGAGTGCCTTTGTAGGAGGCAAGATGTACCTGTCATGGATGCATTTTTTCCAAACCCTTTATTGCCTTTATCTTTTTATTTTATTGATTTTCTTTCTTTTTTACTTCAAGGTCTGACCAGAGGACACTGCCTTGGCTTGGTGACCAGAGCTGATAGTGTTACCCACTGGTATCTTCGCAAAAATGATAAGGCTGGCTCGTGATGAGACCCCCTTTCCTTTGTCCATGCAACCAAAGGTCATTGCCCTAGCATGGTGACCAAATGATGGCAATGTCATATTGCTGGATACCTATGAACATAATGGGGTGGCTCGTGATGAGACCTCCCATCCTCTTGGTTAGGTCTTGTTTTATTATTTTTCTTGGGGTCCCTTTAGTTTCTTATCGAGAGGCCTTTTATTGCCTTCTCAGGGATCCCCTGGGTGAAGCATCTCTAGGTTTTATTTCCTATGGCTTTTATCTTTTACTAGTTGCTTTTACCCCCTGGGCCTTTAGCCCCTTCTTCCCACAAGACAAAATGTAACCCTGACAGGTCATCCTAATTGTCGGACTAGGGGAATGGGATGGATGAGCGGGGTATAAGATGTAAAATGATAAAAAATGGTGGGAGCATACGATGGCTCTGCAAATCCCCCTTGGTGGCTAACCAAAATCCATGAATATCAACTTGCTAAGTCACCCCATCAATCACCCAAACAATGGTCAAGTGGATTAGTGTAAGATCCAAGCAGTCATCAGAAATGAAAGGAACCTAATGCATATATAAGAAGGTTATAATGATCAAATATGACACATACCATGATACGTCAGACCAATTACCTCATGGAGCAAGAATCCTCTCCGATGCAAGGCCAAGCCGGTGGTGATGGAAGCTGCTGCTGCTGACAGGACAAATCTGGCGAAGAAGAAAGATGGGTCCTCCAGGACCATGCTCAAGTCGATCCTGCTCTCGGTACTCCATGTCTAGGACCTGTGGGCCTCGAGACATGCTCTCCTAGTTATCCCTAGATATCGGGGATAACACACCCAATGTGGGCTACCTCTCCGGGTCATGCTCCAAATCTTGACTGTTTTATTCTCCTCGCTATAATGATGTCTCTCCTTTACAAGTTGTAAGGCCAAAGTCCCTTTTTGGTGACGGAAAAATGATATTGAAATGTGATCGGGAATGTATACAAGCTTCATAAGTTCTCATACTCATGAGGCATCCATGATGCTGACATGGACATCATTCCCACATACTCAATACATAAAAACATGAAGAATAAAATATGATCCTCATCAACATGGAGACATCGAATTCCTTAATCTGTTGTTCAGATCCAAGCATAAATATGCAGCGCATACAAGATCCTAAAACCACGATATTTAGAACTACTTCATTGGCCACTTATCATGCAAGTGCCACAAATTCTCTGTCACATATAACTTATTGAATTTATGTGGAAGAAGAGAAGAAAAGAATAGATAGAAGGAATAAGTTGATCTTGTTGCCTTGTTGCAGCCCCTCTATGCTCCTTCAGAGCTGTAAAGCGCATGTTATGCTACAAAATTTAATGAAAAAACAACATAATGAAAAGTATGCTTACATTGGCTTCTCAAGAACTTAGCTTGTTGATCCGAATCTCGGCTACAAAAATGGACCTCATCATTGGATTCACGTCACTGAACTACCTAAAAACAACTGTCAAATCATCTTCATTCGAGTCAGACACTTTCAGGCCCAAGAGACACCTCTGCCTTGGTTAACATGCCATTTCCTTTGCAATAAATAATGGATAAATATAGAAAAGCATGCCCAGTATCTAAAACTGTGCAAAAATCCATACAGATCTATACCATACAGACATGCTTGGTCTTCCTCTCGTGCTCTTGTTGTTTCCAAATCTGAACCGAAGGGCCCTTCTAATTATACCAATTTTGCGGCGGTTATGCAATAATGAGGAAGTTGGAATGATGGTTAGTGGAGATAATCTTAGGGAGTGGTTAGGTGGAGGTCTTGGGGTCGAATCCCAAGGGCCTCCACGTTTTTCAAATGGTTACAACCATATGCTATTCCTGGCAATGAGTTTGGTGGAGGGATAAAACGACAAACGATTTTAAAAATGGCGAAATATACTATATTTGATGGCAAATGGATAATCCCCTAGGCTGGCGGAGGCTAGGGTCATATGGGTGCAACATGTAATCATGGGCTAGGCCGAAGGCCAAGCCCCTTTTCTTTGGTGCCTAATTCAAACCTTTAAACTTAAATGTAATTTCAAACATATTACAAACTAGCTCTATGGTATGGTGTAGTTGTAGCATGGATTTGTGGGGCGTTTGGGCTAATGGAGAGGTCATGAGTTAAAATCCTATGGAGTCATATAAATTTTGGTCCTACCAACCATTAGAGGTGTTCCACGTGGCAGCCGATGACTGGGCCACATGGCACCATATAATTTGTCCACAAAACTACCACTTGTCACTATCTGATTTTCCCATGAAACTGACACGTGTCATCACCTGATTTTTCCATGTGTTTTCCATCCTTCCGACGTCATCCCATGCCAACGTAGTTGTATGGATGTGCCACATGTCACTTTGACTTTTTGACTTTTGACCAAGTTTGACTGAACTTTGACTGCTTATAACTTTTGATCTATAACTCTATTTGATGAGTTGTTTGCACCGTTGGAAAGCTTGTGACATGATCTTCGCGATGTTAATTTTTTCAAAATCCCACCCAGTTTCAGTCTCGCAGAATTTTCTACCAAATTTAAATGCCAAACTCTGTTTCAGCACTGTTTCATCATATGCTACAGCCGTGTTTCAGCATCTGCTCACAGTGGTGTTTCAGCATCAGCATATGCTACAGCCTGGTGTTTCAGCATCTGCTCACAGCGGTGTTTCAGCATCAGCATATGCTACAGCCTGGTGTTTCAGCATATACTCAGCACTGTGTTTCAGCATCTACTACAACAGTGTTTCAGCATCTACTACAACAGTGTTTCAGCATATACTCAGCACTGTGTTTCAGCTTATGCTACAGCCTGGTGTTTCAGCATAAGCTACAGCGGTGTTTCAGCATCTAAAAAAAACTTAACAGAAAAATAAATTTCTGAACAGAAAATAAATTTCAGAACTGAAACATGAGGATTATGAACATCGTTTTCAATGCA
>ML783990.1:702036-742134 GCA_009831015.1 Picea engelmannii
CTTGTACTTGAACATTTAAGTGGGGTAAAAGGAGGTTGCCCCCTCGAAGAGGCTTATTATCTGAAATTATCTCTTTTTCAAGGCATTGAGTACTTTTCCTGAGGTTTTTCTATGCTATATTGATGTTTGGTTCTTAACATGCACCAACAAAACCCTAATTACCGGCCCTTTCGACAACACCTACGAAGTAGATGAAGTCTCACCCGAGGTTGAGGCAGGGGGTTACAGGACTCAGGTTTCTGCAACCTAGCTGAGACACAGATATGTGATCACAATACTTTAACAAAGCACTTACCAATTAACATTCATTAGTATTTAACCCTTATTCAGATCGCAGTTTAAACCCTTATTACAGATCAATGTAGTAACAACCAATATCGAGTACCTCTAACCATTCAACACATAGCATCGGAGCAGATCTGGTCATTCATTCATGTATAAAGCACTAAGCATCAATGGATCTACCTATTACACCAAGATTACTACACTAAGAAATTAAATACATCGACACAAGATATACGTGGTTCACCCCAGTGTGGGGCTACGTCCACCAACTCTTCTTCTCTTCTTTATTAGTCTCTTCAATCTCCTTACAAGCACTAAGCCACAAATCCAACCCTACATAGGACAGGAGATCTGCGCCCACCTCACCAGATCCTCCTTCCCCAAGTTAGATCAAAGAACAAATCCTTACACATCCTGTGCACAAATTACTTACAAAACTCTTGCACTTAGCTCTACAAGCCTTAACACATATTCTTACACATAGCTAATATTATCACTTATCCATCGACCCCTTCCTACCTCCACTAGCTACTTATTTATACATTACAAGAGGGCCTAATCATGGGAAAAACCCATGGGCCGACATCCCATACCTGTTACATAAACCCTAAAACCCAAAAAACCTGCAAAAAGGGAGAGATCCCATGATTTTCACTTCGCCTCGGTGCTCCTTTTTTGATGAGCCTGTCGAAGTCTAAAAAATGGTCAAACACGACCAACGTTTCCAGAAAACTTGGTCGAGGGCCAATATGCCCCCAACACTCACCTGTAACTCATCATGAGTCACTCTAATCTATTCAATACTGCTTCAAAGGCCTTGAGCTTAGCTCGAGTTGCCTCGACTTCCTGCTTCGCCAGAGCCTCCTGCTCGACGAACTTCTCAATGAATTGCTTCGTGATAGGCCCTTCCAGGAATTTTTCCATTGTTGCAACCACATGTTCCAGCTGTGATCCTTGTCCCTTGATTTCTTCAAAGAGGGTGCAGGCTTTGTCCTGCACCGGCTGGAGTGGTTGTTTCACCTCTGTTATCGCTCCAGGAAACTCTCCTAGGCTGTAAGTCAAAGATGCCTGGTAACTTAATCTTTTGGTAGCTGTTTTCTCAATAAAAAGTGTGGGTTTGGATCAAGTCGGAGGACTGAATCATTTCTCACTCAAAACATGCATGAACACATTTAGATGGACAAGGCTTTTAATCACAAACGTTCAGAGAGTTTACAAAAAAAAGGGATGTATGGAGAAATAACTATTATATCAGTAGAATCACATATAAAGCATATATGAATGGCCAATTACAATAATCACATAAATACTTGCAAAGTTTAACTTATGAATGCAATGATAATATGACAGTTATCAAGCATAAACAAGCATAACAACATGAATATAATATCCAGGTGCAAGTACGGAATAGATAAGAAGATGAAATTTGAACAAGTTATAGCAAAAGAAGCTTGTATTACTCAATATGAAAATGAGAAGTTTGAGTACATAATATGAAAAAGTCTCCAAAGTTGAACCTTTAGTTCCTATTCTACCTTTAGCTTTATAGCTTTACAATGCAGTCTTGAGATCCTGAAATCATGGATCAAATATGTTAAAGATAGAAAGTCAAAATTTAGTTGCAAAAGATGTGGAATGATCCCCAAAAATGAGGTCAATCCCAGATTTCATGGTCTTCATCTCTTGTTGAGTGATGGTGCAGTGCAGGATATCCTTCCAAGGCTAAATGATGACTCTCCAAGAGATACAAATTCGAATCTGTTGATCTCAGTAAGCGTCCTGATTTTTTGTCTTTGTCAAAGATACCAAAAACCTTTGAAACACCTCTTCTTTCCATAATCTATCAAAAATATCTATTGGATCTGTCTTGAAAATTCATCAAATGTCCATTCGAAGAGGTTTCAAACTTTTCCAACTCAAAAAACTTCGATCTGTGCAAAAACTTGATCATTCTGGAAATGACAGGCTTTCGGTGGTTAACCTAGAAATCTCCTGAGCGGATTATCTACCGAAAGCCCTGTTTTCAGTGGTTAATGAGCAGTCGTCCTGTTCGCCTAAACCACCGAAACTTCAGCTTTGAGAAAACTTCAAAATTTGAAAAAATGCTTACCTTGAATCCTTTTTTGATGTTCAAGGTTTTTTGGATGAGGCAGCCCTCGTTCGTGCAGATCTGCGAACTTCAACTGGCTGTGTGGAAGGCTCTGGTGTGTCTACCATGGTTGTAGCTAAGTTAGCTAGAGTTTCCAAACTAGTTTTCTCATGTGCTGGTGATTGAAACTCTTTTAACTTCAACCTCATAATTCTAAGCTGTCTATACAACTTCATGTTTTCCCTAATCAATACCCTGTTCCTGTCTTTAATCTTGTCATGCTTCTCTTTGAGGGTTTGGTTTATTTTGAAAAGATCTGCATTTCTTTCTGTCAGGTCTGTATTGGATTTTTTAATAACCCTTTCCAAGACTTCCATTTCATAGACCTGTTGTAGGAGTTTATTGATTTTCCGTGATCTAGCTGCTTTAGGCTTACTTGAAGAGGCTTTTGCCACTGGTGGACTGTGTGCCTCTAGAGGAGTCGGTGAAGGTAAATTGGAACAATTTTCTACACCTTGTTCAGCCTGTACATTACCCTATGTCTTTGCTAATTCTTGTTCTGGTTCTGAATCACTATAGGGTAGGTTTAAAGGGTTATTTCCTGTAGCAGGGTCCTTGGACTGCTCACCCTCAAATTGTAGTTTTCTTTTGATTATTTTCTTCTTTCCAGAGGATGATTCTATCAGATCTCTTGGTGGTGAGATACCCTTCCTTTTTCTATGACTTCTTTTGGGAGTAATAGTCTTCTTAGTGGCAGCCTTTTTTCCCTTCTCCCATTGTTGACAATCAGTCTGGAATTCATTCCAGAAGAGGAAATAGTTCCAATCTACCCACCTTTTCTTCAATGACTCTTTAACAATAAGAGTAATGAGTCCTTGATGAGACAATCTGCTTGCCACCTTAGTGGGCTTGGCCTTGACCTGTTTAGACATTTTGGTGAGAGTCTTGTGGAAGAAAAATGGTAGATTAATTGGGTCTCTACCTGTAAAATGGTTTAAAAGCTTAAAGTGATAGAACATCACTCTATTGTACCGCCCCTCACATATTATGTAAACAAATATTGCTTTCAACAAGGACTACAACTTTGGTTCCAAGTATGACATTGGAATATCCTTTTTCCAAATCAAATCTTTATGTACAGGTATCAGGTATGACCTAAATTCAATGTTTGAAGGTGTGGTAGACTTGAACCAACAGTCTCCTGACCTAGGTAAACCTGTATACTCAGCAATGGTAGCTTCATCAATGATAAACTCCTCCTTTCCTATTTTAGCAGACTGCCCATCATAAGAAATGGCAAAAGACTCAGCCACTTGTTGATGAAAATTGGCTAATTTTTCACAATATGAAAATATCCCAGCCTGTTTGAAGAATTGTGCCACCTCCGGGTGAGCTTCTAGGTACCAAACCCCATCCACTTTAGACCTCAAAACTGGCTCTGCTTTCAGCATCAGTTGATGTTGACTGTACCTGCTATTATGGAAACTAAGTGCCAAGAAGACAAAGACTCCAGGATTTAGGCTGACAGAGAGTATGACTCATGGAAGAGCAAACGGGATAGGACGACACAGAGTTTGGATCACCAAGCTCAAACACTAACCAAGTTTAGGCAACAAATTAACTGATAGCATGCTAAAACTTTCAATTTTCGGTGGTATATTCATTTAAAATGAAACGGGATGGGTTTTGAACTTGCCTGATAAATCAGCCTGGCTTAATTGGCTTGAGAGCGATTTGTTGGACTCTAATGGCGCTTGACGATCACCCTGGGAAATAGGATTATGATCTTTGGAAATGCGTTTGATTGATGAAATCGTGAACTCACGATTATCTTAGTAATCTCCAAAATTCAAATTGATAATGAATGAGGATTTAATGAGGGATTAACGGGATCATGATAGATTGTGTACTTGTGACTCGAAATGGAGGGAGGGTTCACGACAACATGCATGAATTTCTGTATCATCGTCGTGTCTTCATTTTGAAAAGACAAATGCGGTTGAAAGGATGAAAGGAACTCAAATTTTTGGATAGACACAATTAGAACGTGCATACCTTCCAACTTGATGAGCTTTCGGCGGTTACGTTTCCATCATTGCGCCAAGTGATAGCTGGCTCGTGCAAAAGCACGGGCTTTCCATTTTTCCTGTTGAAATGTTTTCGGTGGTTAACCACATTTTTTCTTTGCCCTTTTAACTACCAGGAACAAAGGCTTTCTGTGGTTAATGAGTGCGTTTCAGGCTCGCCTAAACCACCGAAACCTGAGATTCTGACTTTTGCTTGACCAAACCAAATCAAAAATTTCTTTTGAGCTTATTTACAGAAAATAGACTCTCTAACCTACCTACAAAAATTTAGGAATGAAATTTGGACCAAAACCTATCACCTCAAAAGCAAAATTTCCACCAATTTATTTGAGGAGATAACACTGGCTCATATTGGGGATGAACGCCTCCCTATGAGGTTTCAAGAACCACGGAACCAATGCCTTTCCTGAAAAAGAAAATTAAAAACTATCTGCTAGTGCTTCCAATGGGCATGGAGTTATTCTGTAAAAGTAAAAGATAAAACTAACATTACAACGTCCAGGCTTCACAACCTTAGACAAAATAGAGTTTTAAAAATCACCCATTTACCGGGCCACTAAACATTTCTTCACCTCCCAGATTCTGCAACATGAAAGTGTTGTTGTTGTGTACTTAGGTTATCATGAAAGGACTGGTCCACAAAGAATCGAACTTGTTATGATTGCCTTTATCCTGTCTAAGAGCATCCCATTTTAGAACCCAATCACCAACCTGAAAATTATCCACCTTTGCCTTCTGTCAAAAGTATCTTTGATCTTCTTTTGATGAGCCTCTGATCTGTCCACTAACTGTTCGCGGGCCTGCTGCAGTTCCACCAGATCAAGCATTCTTCTTACCATATCATTTGACTCAGTTTGTTCTTCCTGAAAGAATTTAGCCACTGGTAAAATTAACTGAACAGAAAAAATGGCATCAGTCTCGTAGACCAGTTTGAATGGAGAGGTTCCTATGGACTTTTTGATAGTCACTCCGTCTGCCCATAGAGAAAATTTTAGTTTAGAATCCCAATTCTTTTTGTTTTCCTCTAACAGTTTTCTGATGATTTTGATTGAGCTCTTATTGGATGATTCATCCAGACCATTACCTTGAGAGTAGTAGGGGGTTGAATGTACCAACTGGATGCCCATTGATTTACACATGTCTACTAATGCCTATGCTTTGAACGTCATTGCATTATCTGTTACCAGCCTTTTGGGACAACCGAATATGCTCAAAATATTTTCATAAAGAAACTTCATGACAACCTGGTGAGTGGCATTCTGGGTGGGAATTGCCTCTATCCATTTTGTAAAATAATCTGTGGCTACTAAGATCCACTTATGTTGACCACTAGACGAAGGATTTATCTCACCTATAAAATCTAAACCCCACTACTAAAAAGGGCCATTCACCACTATAGGTCTCAGGGGTAAAGATTTGAGTTGTTGTTTTCTCGTAAATCTTTGGCATTTATCACAAGCTTTGACGAAGGCACACACATATGAGAAAAGGAAAGGCCAATAGTATCCAGCCCTCAGGATTTTATGAACATTGGTATTCCAGTAATGATGACCTCCACAAACACTTGAATGAAACTGATGTATAACTTTAACTAACTCTTCTTTGTCTAAACATCTGAGAAGAAAACCAGCAGGATCTTTCCAATATAATAGATTATTGTAAATGCAGAATTTGATGGCTCTGAGCTTAAGGGATCGAGATTGAGTCATACTGAGTTCAGGAGGAACTTCTATTTTGCAAAAAATGTATAATACCTGAGTACCATTCACAATAAGATAAGTGCTCTGCCACTTGTTGATTTCTATGCTATCCATCCATTGCCAACTCTGTCTGCAAATTCACTGAATTTTCTCCTATGAAATTTATGTCCAGCAGCTCATGATTTTCCTCTGTTAAGAGCTTCGCAAGGCCCTGGCCTTTCACCAATTTGGTGGGCTTTATTTCAATGTTGAACTCAATCAACTTTGTAATCCATCTAGCTCTCTTTCCATCAATATCAGGCTGAGTCAAAACATCTTTCATGGAGGGTGAAGGAACATATGCAATGACTTTGGAGTGAAGGATATAAATTCTGAAGGATTTTAAAGAGTTTATGAGAGCATTGGCTTGTTTTTCAATAGGATCATACCTTAGTTCAGCGTCTCTGAGTGTTTTGCTGAAGAAAGCAACTGGGTGATCCAAATTGTCATCTTCTTTCTGTAGAAGAACTGTTTCCACTGTGTCGTAAGAAGCAAAGGAAAAAACGTAGAAAATCTTACTGTAATCTGGACTAATCAGAGTTGGGGATTCCATGATAGCTTGCTTGATATCCCTAAATGAATGCCTTGCGTTGTCTGTCCATTTTATCTCAGACCCCTTTTTCAGCATACATGTTATGTGTTTTACTAACTCGGCAAAATTTGGCACAAATCTTCTAACAAAATTGATCTTACCGAGCAGTGATTGAATATCCTTTTTTGACCTTGGCAAGGAAAGCCTCTGAATTTCTTCCACCCGAGATGGATCAATCTTTACACCTTCTACTGAGACAATGTGGCCTAAGAGATTACCTTTCCTGAGAGAAAATTGGGACTTTTTGGGATTCAATGAGATTCCTAACTGCCTGCATTTCAAGAACACTCTTTTTAAATGTTTTAGATGCTCCTCATGACTGCTGGAATAAACTATGATGTCATCAAGATATATGAGGACAAACATGTCCTTTTATCCCATGAAAGTTATGCCCATGTCCCTTTGGAACGTGGCCCCGACATTCATTAATCCAAATGGCATCTTGGCGTACATAAAGGTACCCCAAGGAGTAGTAAATGTAGTCTTCTCCTGGTCATTGGGATGGATAGAAATCTGATTATAGCCGAAAAAACCATCTAGGAAAGACATGATAGTAGCCCCTAGAATCCTTTGCAGCAAATGTTCAATTTTAGGTAGGGGATAATTGTCTTTCTTAGAGCATCTGTTTAGGTTTCTAAAGTCCACACATAGTCTGACCTCACCATTTTTCTTTCTCACTATTACTAGATTTGCAATCCATTTGGAGTATCTCAAAGGGATTATGATCTTGGCATTGAGAAGCTTTTTAATTTCTCTTTCAATCACAGGCAAAAGAAGAGGACTGATAGGTCTAAGCTTTTGTTTGAAAGGGATAGTGTCTTTCTCAAGAGGGATCTTGTGTTGAATGATATCAGGGTCATAAGTCTTTAGATCACTATATTTCCAAGCAAAAACATCAGAAAATTCTTTCAAAACGCTGCAATATTTGGACTTCTGATCAACAGTTAATTCATAAGACAGATTTATGAATTTAGGCTCGCTTTTGTCCCCTATGTTGTGCTCATGAACAACAAGATCTTTTTCCTTTTTATCAGGCTTGTAGGGAACATCATTGTGATCGAAAAGCTTTTCAAGAGGTACCAAACCTCGACGTATATAATTGTTAGGTAGATGAACAATATCATGTTGACCCAATCTTTGTTTTAGCTTAGGCTTCTGGGATTCTTCTACATTTAGATTCTACTGATCAACATGCATATCAGAAAATTCATCTACCACTTGAAGAAATCTGTTAAGTCCATCATCATCCTCAAAAAGTTTCCAGTATTTAATATTGTCGGGAAAAGATGGTCTATATTTGACTTGGATTTCATAACTGAGTCAGGGGGGCATGGGAGGAATAAACATGCTGGCTAAAACAAAAAGGGAATTGGAAAGCTGATTCATATCCCTAGGTATATAAGAAATCTCAAAAATGGAAAAAAATCTCTTACTTTCCATACCTCATCCCTGTAGGCTTTCAATCTGACATGCTTTGCTTGGAAGGTATTGTTTACTTGTTGTATGATGAGATCTGCATCTTCGAATACCTTTAAACCTTTTATCCCCATCTCCTTATCTGAATTTAATCCCAACAACAAGGCTTCATACTCTGCTATGTTGTTAGTAGTTCTGAAATCAAGCTTAAAAGACAAAGATATAGTCTCCTTTGAAGAAGAAATCAAAACTACCCCTGCACCTACTGAATCTTTAGTACTGGCCCCATCAAAATACATGGTCCAGACTGAAATGTTCTTATCATTATTTTGTTGTTTGATAGGATTCACAAGCTGCATAGGAGTTGATTGAGAATCATCTATTTGAAGAATGCACGAGCCAAAATCTGTATCCACAACATAAATAGGATGATTTACAAATTTTTTTGCATCGCTGATGATGTAGGCAAGTTGATTCTCTCTGTAAAGTCTTTTTAGCTCTCCTCCAAACACCGAAATCGTAGAATATGAAAGATCCATTTGCAAGGTACCTCCTAACCTTTTGCCCCATGGGCAAGACAAGAGGAGCCCGAACTTAGGTGGGATATCAACAACCACCACATCCATTACCATGCTTCTCATTGGCAATTGGGCAAGGTTTATGACAAGGTCTTTTATGAGGCCAAGGCATCTGACTTTCCTAGAATCAAAAGAGAAGAGATCATGATATGTTTTGGTGACCTCAAGCCCAAGATCATCCATCACTTCTTTGGGAATAAGATTATGTGACACCCCAAAATCAAGCAAGCAATTGTGGAGGATCTTATCATGGACATTTAGGGATATATAGAATTGTGGACAAGAATCATCTCGATCTTCTATCATAGGCCCTATAGTTACTTTTGGCTTGTCATCTTGTAGGTTAACAAAATCAGTAGATGAAGAGGTCTTTGGCTCAAGGGACTTCAGGATGGTTGACTTAAAGATTTCATTCTTCATGAGTTCGGTTAAAGGCATAGGTATCTTTACTTTCTGAATTTCTGATTCAAAATTAAAAGAGAAAGCTGATTTATCAGAAGCTTTTACCTCGTTGGAGTGAGATTTGAGACTGACTTTCTCCTTGGCTAGTGGCTGTGTTTTCTTCTTCTGTTGTTTTGCAAAAGAGGAGGTTTGTTTTACATGAGCGGCAGGCTGCTTGGCAGCAACTTCTTTACTCTTCACAGGAGCAGTGAGCAATGGTTTCGGGACAACATTCTTGGATCTTAAATTATAACCTTTCTGATCATCTGTCAAGTAGACAGATTCTTCGATACTTGCCTCATGAATTTGCTGGTCCATCAGGGCTTCTTCATAGTCTACTTGTGTCAAAAAGGAAGAATCATTTTCGTCACCAAAACAATTTATTTTATTTGCTTCTTCGACTTCATCGTGAGATGGCTGTTGATCTTCATCTAACATTGCATTTTGAAAAGGTGGTCTGATTCTCTGATCATCAACTACATTCCTATCTCTCTAAAGGATCTGAACTTGTGGATTGTTCCTTCTGTAAGGGAAAGCATTTGGATTTCTCGGGGAAAAAGTATTTGGCTCTTTTGTCCTTGTTGGTTGTTGATTCTGGATCTTCAATTTTGACATTTCAGATGTCAAGTTGTCCAACATCTTTTCCTTCTTTTCCATTTTACTATTAGAAGAAGAAGAGGGCTCAACATCATAATTCTTTCTCTCGACCTTTCCTTTGATCTTCTGAGATACTGTAATGTTTGATTCAACCTCGAGGATGACATCTTTCATTAAAGCAAGTGTGGCTGATCTTCTCTCTCTGAGGATTAGACAAAAATATGGATCAAAGGCAGCAGAGAATGTGATCTTTGCCGATGCGTCACTTGGTTTGATCTCTGCAGGGATCTTGCCAAACATTCTATTAAACCTTTTGATGAAGTATGAGACCGACTCTCCATCTTCCCTCCTTAAATTTCCAAACTCAGAAATGTAGTATAGCAGATCTCTTCTTTCTCCCCAGTGTTTTAAGAATACATCATCTAATTGTTCAATACCTATGACTGAATTGTCCGGTAGCTCTTTGAACCATTTCCAGGCTTGGCCATCCAAACTATGAACAAAAAATCTGGTCCACACATCTTCTTCTGAAATGTTAATATTTTTAGCATAAGCATAAAAAGATTCAATATGTTCTTCAACAGTATAATCCCCCACTCCGGTAAACTTTGGCATATATTTTTGATAATCTCCAGGTGGCATAATAGACAAAGGATTTGGAAATACAAGTGGAGCATACCTGTTTTCCAAAATCTATTCCATCTTGGTTAAAGGGGCAGCCATGGCAGTCTTGGGGGTTGATGCAGAAGAAGAATTTGTAGGAGATGAAGGTGGAGATGGGATGACTGAGTTAAAATAAAATGGTTGTCTCACTTCACTTTGAACATAATTTTCAGGAATGGGTGAAAAATAAGAGGCCTTATAAAACTGACCGAGCAACAAGGCTAAACTTTCCTCTCCCTTAGAGGACAAATCATGTAAAATATCTTCAAGAACAGGCAAATTAGTATGAGTGTAGAGAACACCTTCTGTAGGTTTGGTGGGTGAGGAATTCAAAGAAGATGAAGAAGAGGTTTCCTTTTGCTGAGAGGACCCTGTAATTATCTCTTTAGGATGGGATGAAATATCATGCTCAAGAACAGAGTCAGTAACATTAGAAGAAAATGAAGGTTCCTCTACCTTCAATATTTGAGATAAATTTTTAATTTCCTGAGAACTATGAGTTTCAGCAGTAGGGGATTCAACTAGAGGCCTTTTAGATATGAAAGAAGAAGTGTCGGTTTGAATACCTGAATTTAATGTCTTTGCAGATCCGAAAGCCTGTCTTTGTAAAGCTTTTCCCTTACTGATGATCTTCTCAGGGTCAGGAACTGGTGTTGTCAGTGGGCCTTCTTGGTTCGCCCTAGTGTGAGCTCTTTTTGGAGCCACTTCGTTTCAATGGAGTCACCAGATAGATAATTACAACTCAAATGATGTCCAGACTTTGTCTATAATCAAATCTGGATCTATGTCGTCTCCCAAGGAAGATGAGCTTCGATCTCCTCTCCCCGGCAACGACTCCAATTTGTTATCGCTCCAGGAAGCTCTCCTAGGCTGTAAGTCATAGATGCTTGGTAACTTAATCTTTTGGTAACTATTTTCTAAATAAAAAGTGTGGGTTTGGATCAAGTCGGAGGACTGAATCATTTCTCACTCAAAACATGCATGAACACATTTAGATGGACAAGGATTTTAACCACAAACGTTCAGAGAGTTTACAAAAAAAGGGGATGTATGGAGAAATAACTATTATATCAGCATAATCACATATAAAGCATATATGAATGGCCAATTACAATAATCACATAAATACTTGCAAAGTTTAACTTATGAATGCAATGATAAGATGACAGTTATCAGGCATAAACAATCATAACAACATGAATATAACTAGGTGAGAGTTTCCAAACCAGTTTGCTCCTGTGCTGGTGATTGAAACTCTTTTAACTTCAACCTCAGAATTCTAAGCTGTCTATATAGCTTCATGTTTTCCCTGATCAATACCCTGTTCCTGTCTTTAATCTTGTCATGCTTCTCTTTGAGGGTTTGGTTTATTTTGAAAATCTCTGCATTTATTTCGGTCAGGTCTGTATTGGATTTTTTAATAACCCTTTCCAAGACTTCCATTTCATAGACCTGTTGCAGGAGTTTATTGATTTTCCGTGATCTAGCTGCTTGAGGCTTACTTGAAAAGGCTTTTGCCACTGGTGGACTGTGTGCCTCTAGAGGAGTTGGTGAAGGTAAATTGGAACAATTTTCTACACCTTGTTCAGCCTATACATTACCCTGTGTCTCTGCTAATTCTTGTTCTAGTTATAAATCACTATAGGGTAGGTTTAAAGGGTTATTTTTGGTAACAAGGTCCTTGGACTGATCACCCTCAAATTGTAGTTTTCTTTTGATTCTTTTCTTCTTGCCAGAGGATGATTCTATTAGATCTCTTGGTGGTGAGATACCCTTCCTTTTTCTGTGACTGCTTTTGGGAGTAATAGTCTTCTTAGTGGAAACCTTTTTTCCCTTCTCCTGCTATTGACAATCAGTCTGGAATTCATTCCAGAAGAGGATATAGTTCCAATCTACCTGCCTTTTCTTCAATGACTCTTTGACAATAAGAGTAATGAGTCCTTGATGAGACAATCTGCTTGCCACCTTAGTGGGCTTGGCCTTGACTTGTTTAGACATTTTAGTGAGAGTCTTGTGGAAGAAAAATGGTAGATTAATTGGGTCTCTGCCTGTAAAATGGTTTAAAAGCTTAAAGTGATAGAACATCACTCTATTGTACCGCCCCTCACATGTTATGTAAACAAATATTGCTTTCAACAAGGACTTCCACTTTGGTTCCAAGTATGACATTGGAATATCCTTTTTCCAGATCAAATCTTTATGTACAGGCAGCATGTATGACCTAAATTCAATGTTTGAAGGTGTGGTAGACTTGAACCAACAGTCTCCTGACCTAGGTAAATCTGTATACTTAGCAATGGAAGCTTCATTAATGATAAACTCCTCTTTTCCTATTTTAGCAGACTACCCATCAGAATAAATGGCAAAAGACTCGGCCATTTGTTGATGAAAATTGGCTAATTTTTCACAATATGAAAATACCCCAGTCTGTTTGAAGAATTGTGCCACCTCCGGGTGAGCTTCTAGGTACCAAACTCCATCCACTTCAGACCTCAAAACTGGCCCTGCTTTCGGCATTAGTTGATGCTAACTGTACCTGCGATTATGGAAACTAAGTGCCAGGAAGACAAAGACTCCAGGATTTAGGCTGACGGAGAGTATGACTCATGGAAGAGCAAACGGGACAGGGCGACACAGAGTTCAGATCACCAAGCTCAAACACTAACCAATTTTAGGAAACAAATTAACTGAGAGGATGCCGAAACTTTCGATTTTCGGTGGTATATTCATTAAACTGAAACAATATGGGTTTTGAACTTGCCTAATAAATCGGCCTGGCTTAATTGGCTTGAGAGCGATTTGCTAGACTCTAATGGCGCTTGACTATCACCCTGGGAAACATGATTATGATCTCTGGAAACGCATTTTATTGATGAAATTGCGAACTCATGATTATCTTAGTAATCTTCGAAATTCAAATTGATAATGAATGAGGATTTAATGAGGGATTAACGGGATCATGATAGATTGTGTACTTGTGACTGGAAATGGAGGGAGGCTTCGCAACAACATGCATGAATTTCTGTATCACTATCGTGTCTTCATTTTGAAAAGACAAATGCGGTTGAAAGGATGACATGAACTAAAATTTTTGGATAGACACAATTAGAACGTGCATACCTTCCAACTTAATGAGCTTTCGGCGGTTACGTTTCCATCATTGTGCCAACTGACAGCTGGCTCATGTGAAAGCACGGGATTTCCATTTTTCTCATTGAAATGTCTTCGGTGGTTAACCACATTTTTGCTTTCCCCTTTTAACTACCGGGAACAAAGGCTTTCGGTGGTTAATGAGAGTGTTTCAGGCTCGCCTAAAACACCGAAACCTGAGATTCTGGATTTTGCTTGACCAAACCAAATCAAAAAATTCTTTTGAGCTTATTTACAGAAAACAGACTCTCTAACCTACCTACAAAAATTTAGGAATTAAATTTGGACCACAACCTATCACCTCAAAAGAAAAATTTCCACCAATTTATTTGAGGAGATAACAACCTCCATCACTCTTCTTTGGATAGTAGTGACATGCTGCTAAACTGCACACTTCTTCTATGATCTCTTCACATTCTCAATGGTCATAAGATACTTCAGCTATGCTTTCACAATCGATGCCCGCTACTTCGCCTCCTGGAGTTGTGCCTCCAATATCCTCAACTTTGGGTCTTCTGCAAGGCACTCATAAGTCTGCACACTTCGGTTATTGATTTTCTTGAATTCTGAGGCTAACGCCCTTATTATTTCTACTGCATTCCTGGCAGTTTCTTCCCTCTGATCTCTTACTTCTTGCGGAATGATCGACACTACTTTCAGTTCTAAGTATGATACTCTCACTTGTAGCTACTGAATGGATTCAATGAGGTTCCCCACTTATCTCTCTGTTGTCTCTTATCTATCTGGGCCAAGCCCAGCATAGAGCGAAGTTCTCTAGTTACTGCCTCTCTAACCACAGTCTTCTCTCCTAGCAGCTAGTCTTTCTCTTTCTGGATTTTCTCCTTGTCTTCTTTGAACTTCGCCTGAAGTTCATCTGTCTCTTGTTCTACAACCCAAAGTTGGTCTAGAGCTTACTCCTTTGCTTTCTTCAAGGCCTTTGTGGCATGTTCTTTTTCTTCTTGTACTCGATAAAGGAGAGATTCTGTAGCATCTTCTATCCTTCGTAGTTGGGTGGTCTCATCCCCTAATTCTGCACCTTCTGATGGCGATGGTGTAGTAGACACTGTGTGGTTCAAATAGAGAGCATGTTGTACCCCCTTCAACTCTGCCTAGATTTTGTCATACATTGTCTCCTGCTTTGATTCATTTTGCTGCAAATATACTTCGAAGCATCTGCCACAGCTGCGATGATGAGGTCAATATCATCCACTGTCAGCACATTTTGTGACTGAGGCTTATTGGCTCGAGATTTATTCTGCATTGAGGGTTTCCTCGGAGAAACATTTCATTTCTTTGATGTCCCATCCTCTGTAAGGGGATATTTCGGTGGTGTCACTTCGCCCTCTTATTTCTTGTCTTCTTCCCCTCCCTCTTCTTGGTTTACTTCGTCACCTCTTCCTCCTCTAGGTGAGTGAGGCACAGTTTCCTCCGATGCGTTGTTTATCTCCTGAGCTTCTGTTGGGCCCTTCATTTTTGGGAAAGAATTGTGCAAGTTTTGATTAAGCATGAGTTGCACAAACTTCATCAGAAGCTGGAAGGAAGAATAACAAAAAGAATTTGCGGAAGCTAGCGTAGCACCAACTAAGCAACAAACAGTTGCAACAGAACAAGAAAGCGAGCAAGAAGAACATGAAAACATAACCCAGCTATATATAGGACTGAATATAATCGTAAAAGGTTTGGTTAGGTTGAGTTGGTGTATTGGGTTGTCGTTGGATTGTTATTGTTGTTCAATTAGTCCGTCGGTTGGGTTAGAGTTGGGTTGAGTCATTATTATCAGAGTCATCCAAGGTTTTGAGGTTAGTTGTTGAAACTTGCAGTAAGAGACAAGCCAAAGTCTGTACTGAACCTTTCTATGTAACTCTGAGTCTGTAATGAAGAAAGATCCGGAAGCTAATATGAAGGAGAACCAAATTTTCAAAATATGACGTGTCTTTGTATGTTTACTTATGCATTACATTGTTCCTTTATGGCTTATGAGTTATGTTTGATGGTTCTATGGTTAATTGCTATTCATAACGTAAGTAGGTTCAATCCTTGCAGTTAGATGTTTCAGATCTAATGTTGCCTCTTGTGCAAGAACAGGAATGAGTTATGAATGATCTATGGATCCTCTTTAGTATTTTCCCTACCCTTCCCTATATTTCTGTCTTAGCAGCGCTTCGGGTGAGACTTCTTCTCTCTAGAGGAGATGAAAATTCCAGCACTCTAGACTACACAGTACCTTTTTTTGGTAACCTAAGAAGGACCCCGGTCTAATCAAATTCCTGCCAACAAAATGGTTCTGTTGCCGAGACCCATATTAACAGGGAACCTGTAGGAATAATGCTATGGCCGATCCCTATATCTGGCATTGCTCAATGGTTGGAAAGAAACTGTGATGCATTCTTATGGAAAGAAGCAGAACTAAGAAGAAAATCAGTGGGAACTACTAGAGAAGCAATCTTTTACTCGAAAAGATCGAGCGACTGGTACGAGATTTTCTGGGTTAAATTCCCAGAAGAATTTTTCCACTTGATCAAGAGACTCCAAGAAGCTCCAGAGTTCCAGGGTCATATCAAGAAGATCAACACGTGGGATACCGACAAGTTAGCATCACTCAACAAGCTGGATTGCCCAGTCACACGAGCTGTAGATTTTTGGGTTAGCACCACGATAGAAGGATACATAATCAAATTTGCAGATGAGAACCAACACTATTTCTCGTGGGAAGAGGAAATTTTCAAGAAAGGCATAAGGGGAAGACTGTTAAGAGAGATCCCCCTATGGATTAAGACCTTCTTGGTGGAGGAAGGGATGTTTATTATATCCCCAACCAAGATGGCAGTGTAAACACCCTCGCTTGAGGTAGGGCGAGACGGGGTGAAATTCATGGCATGAGAGAGGGGAAGGGTTATTTGACATATGGGGGGGAAACAACAAGAAATGGATTTGAGAGATGAGTGCGATTTGAAGAGAGCCTCCATAGTTGAGAAATGGTGGCGCGACAAGATCAATAAAGCCACAAGACAATCTGAAAAGTTGAGGAAAGAAGGAGGATCGAGAGAAATCGAGGAAAGACAGATGGAAGAACTACAGAGAATGAGAAGATAGGAATGAATGTCCAGTCAAAGATTAAACGAGAGAGAGACAAGGAGAGAAATAAGTCCCCAGGAAGCGGGACAAGAAGGAGGAAGCATAGATGTAAGAGAGGAGGAAGCCGACACAAATCTTGGAGGAGAAAGAGAAGATTCAGCCCCAATAACAGAAGAGATCGGGGATCTGGCTGAAGAGATCATCCCAGTGGAAGCTAATGAGACCCCCCAGATCAAAGAAAACCACCCCAAAGCTAGTGGTGCCAACCATGAATCACCCATACCCCAAGTTCCTTCTATACAAGCAGTAAGTTCAACACTACCTTCTCATGCAAGTTTTGTTCCAGTGCAATTAGCTAACTAGTCACAACTAGGAAGTGCGAGTATAGGGAGGATATTGGGATCCCTTGGTAGATCACAAGCAAGACCGTTAGGGTTCATATTGATATGAAAATTAGGATCAATAATGGCCAGCCATGCGGGAGGTTCGATTGCCCGATACCCATAATTTTGGGGTAAGGGAGACAAAGACGTTGAACAACACTGGTTCTTGTGCGAAGCAATATGGAGATCCAGAGGGACTCTGTATGCAAATAAGCTGCTCGAGTTATAGAATACCTTGAGAGGTCATGCTCTCAAGTGGTACATGAATATCATTGAACCAAGAGTGCTAGGGACACAAGGTTAAGTGTTCACACTTGACCAGGTACGGACGAGGTTCATAGCAGAGTTCAAACTACCTCAGTCAGAACAACAAGCTCTGTCTGAGTTGCACGAGATCCAATAGAGGGAAGGTGAATCATCTTGGGAGTACAACCAGAAGTTCAAAGATGCCATAGGGAGGTTGGCACATCCAATCCATGAGGAACATCAAAGAGAGTGGTACATTCAGGGATTTCTACCCCTGACTCGGATTCCGCTAACACAACAATGAATGGCCACATTAGTAGACACCTTGGAACAATCATAGAAGATTGAATCCATGGAGGGATACCCTAGGAGCTTGAGAGTAAACCGACTCCCAGTAGATGCACATTTAGCGCAACTACAAGGGCATATATCAACACTTACATAAAAGATTCAAGATCTGACAATACCCAGACCAGGATGACCACATGTTTGGTGCGATAGATGCTATATGGAAGGTCATTTGGCGAATGAATGTCCATGAATAAGGGGTTGGGACCTCCTCAGATTATGACTGTAACCCCACCAGGACCCACGGGAGGAGTTGCACAAGTATCAACGAACTCACCATTCCATCATCCCACCCCATATCACACTTTCCCAGGAGGCCAAGCACCACCAACAGTGGAATATTGTGAGATCTGTCGAGCCATGGGCATGGACTAAGATAGTGACCCATCATGCAGAAATATTCTATAGTACCAAACACAGTACACTATGAGTTATGCACATCCACCATGCATACTACCAATCAATGTAGAGCGTTGGATCACTTGCGGACAAGTTGTACTGAACAACATTCAGGGTAAATGAAAACCCGCAGGGACCAGGAAGAGGTTGAGGAGGTGGAGCTAGAGGAGACTTTAGAGGAGGGAGAACTAGAGGAAGAGGATTGAGCATATGTTACAACTGTGATGAACAAGTTCACTTGGCTAGATATTGCCCTCATCCAAGATGACCATGGTGCTCTCATTGTAGATCCAACAGACACGCAACCGAAGACTACCCAGAGCTAATCAAAAAGTGGGAGGATAGAGCACGACAAAGAGGAACCAACCTTATCAGTTTAGATATCAAGAGAATTTCTAAAGGACAATTGCCAAACCTTAAAATTGTCACTCGAGGAGGAGTGAAGACAGGGGCTGATGTTGATACTCTTCCTCAAATTCAGAAAGCAGTACCTAAAGAAGACATGTATGACCCCCTAAATAAAAAACTATTCTTGAAAGATGCCACAGAGGTATTCCAGAATATTCCTAATCATGAAATGCAAGAGAACCCCCCTTAGCCGGTTGTATACCCTAAGGTGGCACAAGTCCTTGCTTCACCCCCTACACACAGAAACTCGATAGGCATACCAAGACAACCTGAGCAACCCCAAAACATAGTTGACCTATGGTTTCAACTATTCTCTAACATTATGGGGAATGACCAATTGACAAAGAAGTTGCCTAATTCGTTGTACCTAGTCCTAGGGAATGAAGAAACCTTAGAAGCAAGGATTCATGTTAACCTTCCTGAGAAGAGTACTCAGAGAGTCCAACGAAGAAAAGTGAGAACCGGAAAAGAATTATGACTGGTAGCCCAGTTAGATCAATTTGAAATTAAAGACGTCATGTTGGACCTAGGGTCAGATGTGAACATTGTGCCCAAGAAGACCTGGGAAGCATTAGGTAAACCGAGACTGACATATTCCCTAATTCAGTTAAAAATGGCAAACCAATATTGTATCTTTTCCACAGGAAGACTGGAAAATGTTGAAATCGATGTAACAGGAGTAAAAAAAGCGGTTGAATTTGAAGTCATTGAGATCATGGGAGACAAGGACCCCTACCTTACGCTACTTGGCATTGATTGGGCCTATGACACTTATGCAATAATTGACTTAAAGAAATATACCATGACTTTTGAAGCTGAGGGAATCAAGGTAGTTCAACCTTTGGATCCATATGTAGAACCCAAGTACACAGAACCAATAGACAATAATATGGAAGGAGAAGACCTAGACCAGTTGTACACTATAATATCTAGGAAAAGAAATGATTATATAAAACCCACTGTGGATGGATCAGTAAGCTGGCGAAGTATACAATCAACAAATGAAGATTCATAACTGGATTTTGATAATTGGAAACAAGGTTTGCATGAAATACTCTCAAGAAGATGCGCAACTATCAAAATGACCAAATGGGTTGGAACCGAAGTCAAAGAACACCCAGTATACGATCGCACCTCAGAACTAGACAAATTTTTGCAGAATATGGAAGAAACTGTAGGAGAATATCAAAGAATCTCAGTACTAAATATCGCTTTCCAGAACACCCCCACCAAATGGTGGGCTATTAATAAAGCTTCACTCAGAACTTGGGACAAGGTGAAGCAAGCCCTCAAGTACAAGTTATGGAATATGGAGTGGTTAGAATCATAAATGAAGATGGATCTCCCCGTTGCGCAACTGATCAGTGAAGAATCAGACCCTAGGATACACATTCAATAGTGCATGGCACAGTGGCAGGCTGTAGAGATACCCTCTCACTTCTGGGTTCAATTATTCCCCTATTGTCTAGGCCCAATCCCAAAATATTGGTTTATACATGAGGAAACTAGACGACAAACCTGCGATTGGCAGATACTAGTAGCCCAATTTTGCAAAGACTTCTCATTCACAAGTAAGTACCTCGATCTTGAATTAGTCCTACAAAAGATTAAAGAATTTTTTTATATAGACAATAGTAATAACAGATCAGAATTTGTAGTGTGTCCCAAGCATACTCAAGAACTTCAAAGTAAACTCCACTTACCCTTGATTGAAAATCCTATAGAATGCTATCAGATTAGTAAAGCTTCAGAAAGCCTAGACGAACTATAAGAACTGAGAAACCTATCCACCAAAGAGACCGAGGGGAATAGATAAATCCAAAACACCGTATCTAGCTAGACCAATAGTTCCTACAATCACCCATTGAAATTGTAGAAGCTTAACATAGGGACCGAAGAGAAACCCAAAATAGCTTTGGTGGGAGATTACTGGGATGAGAAAACCAGTCAGGAAATACAAAGTTTACTGCGGGAATACAAAGATTTGTTCCTAAATACTTTTTCAGAATTGAAGGGAATCAAAGGAGTGATGGGAGAAATGAAGATTGATTTAAAACTAGGATCCATCCTGTCAAACATAGGCCATATCGTCTTAACCCAAGAGTAAAAGAGAAAGTCAAGAAGGAGATTGATAAGATGTTAGAAGTAGGCCTCATTTTTCTGGTAGAAGAAGCAGAATGGGTTAGCTCGATAATCATTCAAAGAAAGAAAGACACTGAGGATATTAGAGTCGGTGTGGATTACAGAAGCCTCAATTCTACCTATGTGCATGACCCTTTCCCAACACCCTTTACCAATGAGATTCTAGAACAGGTTGCGGGGAAGGAAGCATAATCATTTATAGATGAATTTTCAGGATACCATCAAGTTAGGATTGCTGAATAAGACAAGAGAAAAACCACCTTCATTACCAAATGGGGATCTTTTGCATACAATGTGATGCCATTTGGTTTAAAGAACACCCCTATAGTTTTCTCTAGGATTGTGATAGCAGCCTTTAGAGAGTTCATTTACAAGTTCATAGAAGTTTATATGGTTGATTGGACAATATATATTCTTCTTAAGGAACATGTAGCACTGCTAAGGCTAATGTTTGACAGATGCCGAGAGTTACAAATCTCATTAAATATCAGGAAGTGTATATTTTGTGTGCCACATGGAAATTTGTTGGGCCACATAGTCTGTCGAGGAGTATTGGTAGACCCAGCTAAAGTTGCGGTAATTGTGAATATGTTGCCACCTATGAGTGCTCAATAGCTGCGCTCCACACTCGGACACACAGGTTACTATCGCAGTTTCATCCGAAGATATGCTAACATTACTGCACCCTTGGAAAACCTCCTAAAAAAGGTTGAAATGTTTCGGTGGACTCCTGAATGTGACAAAGAATTTGAGACACTTAAGGAGAAACTCATTACAACACCAATTCTGATATTCCCAAACTGGGAGAAGGAATTTCACGTCCATGTGGATGCTTCAGGAATTTCATTAGGAGCTATATTAATGCAACCAAGAGATGGAGCTATGAATCACCCCATATACTTTGCGAGTCGAAAGCTATCGCAAGCATAGCACAACTACACAATGACATAATGGGAAGGCTTAGCAATGATCTATGCTTTACAAAAATTTAGGCATTATCTGTTAGGGTCTCATTTCAAATTCTTTATTGATCATTCAACATTAAAATACCTAGTTAACAAACCTGTGTTGGAAGGAAGAATTTGTAGATTACTGTTTTTATTTTAGGAATTTTCCTTTGAAGTCATCATCAAGCCAGGACAATGCAACGTAGGACCCGACCATATATGCATACTAGAGTCAGAAGAAAGTGGCGGAATAGTGGATGACCAGCTCCCATATACAGACTTGTTCAGGATCGAGGCCATACCGAAATATCTAGAGGATATAGAAATATTTCTCAGTACAAGAGCCTGTTCTAAAACATATTTCACAACCCAGAAACACCATATGGTCATCAGAGTAGTAGATTATTATTTGATCATCGAGCAATTGTATAAACTAGGACTAGACAACATCCTCAGACGATGTGTCCTAGATCATGAAAGGCAGGATATACTCTAGGAATGCCATAGTGGAATTGCAGGAGGACACGTAGGAGGAAAGGCAACAACACAGAAAGTCCTACAGGAAGGACTGTGGTGGGAAACACTTTTCAAAGATGCAAAAGCATACTCCATATCATGTGATGTTTGTCAAAGAGTGGGAAATTTGTCACGTCGATATGAACTTCCATTACAACCCATTAGAGCGCTATAGGCATTTGAGAAATGGGCAGTTGACTTCATTGGGCCAATCAACCCCATAGCCAAACATTCGAAGGCAAGGTACATCATTACCGCAACTCATTACCGCAACTCATTGGGCAAAAGTAGCAACAGTATAGGACTGTTCGATAGATATTGCTACCAGTTTCATTTTTGAGAATATCATTACCCGCTTTAGATGTCCCAGGAGCCTAACCAGTGATCAGGGAACTCATTTCATTAGCAACACTATAGCAACACTTACAACAAAGTTTATGATTCAACGTAATAAGAGAAGTCCATACCATCCACGGGCCAACGAAACAGTTGAAGCCTTCAACAAAATCTTGGAAAAGGGACTAACAAAGGTCTGTTGTGCAAACCAAGAGGACTGGGATGATAGAGTTCCAACAGTACTATGGGCCTACAGGACAACTAGAAAGAAACTCCACAAAAACACATTGTTCCATCTTGTTTACGGAAAAGAGGTAGCGGTGCCTGTATAGTTCATCACTCCAAATCTATATATTTCACAAGAAACACGTATGACAGACGAAGAATCAGTGGTGCAGAGACTTGTGAAGCTACAAGAAATCGAAGAAACTAGATTTCTAGGAGACTTCCATTAGTCGGTTGAAAAGGAAAGACAAAAAACTTGGTATGATTGACACATTAAGACCAAGGTATTTACACAAGGGGACAAGGTGTTACTCTACAACAGTCAATACTAGAAGCATCCTAGCAAACTTTGTATGCAATGGTTGGGACCCTTCATAGTTTCGGAGATCCGACCATCAAGAGTAGTCCGACTCGCGCAACTGGATGGCATGCTACAACCAGGGTGGGTGAATGGTGCTCACATGAATCCCTACCTATCTCAAAATTGAGAAGAAGGACAATCACTCAAGTCCGACAGAGCTTGTACAATAACTAGATTTGACTTTCATTTTCTTTCTAAAATTTTGTAAATTCAGTTAATAATTTCCATGTGCGCAGTGTTACACCATAACACATAGTTCATTGTTTTGTTTAAGTGTTGATTAATACAGAGTTGACGACTCATCATTACAGAACCTGAAGCATGAGAAAGTCCATTAATGATAGTCATTAAATATGATGGGGACAACCTTTGTGGTCGGAGGGGCCATGAATCCCAATCCAATCTAATTTAAAAGGCCATGCAAACCCAGTCTGATCAAAAACTTTATTGCCGTTCTAGTACCCTGACTGATGTCATTAAGCCATAAAGCCACATTATGCCAAAATTCCATTGAATTTCGCATCAGGATACCCACCCAACAAACAGAAAGGTCTCAATTAGGCCACATCCCTATTCCACTCAAGTAAATAAATGCCAAGATCCCCCAATCATATTTATCTTGATTAAACCGTCCCGCCGGACAACTCACACCCTGTTGCATCTATACGCTCATGATGATGAGCAGTTATTGCTAAAACTTACTTGTTAAGCCAGACAAAAGACTCTCAGAACTCAGCTGAGAATGTATTGTTTCTAAAACAAGCATAGACATTTCCGAACTAAGCCATGCAAATCAATTAGGACCACTGCCAAAGCTGTAAACGTAGCCCTAGTTTTTAACTGTCATAGAAGCACTAATGCCGAGAGCCATAGCAAGCCGTAGAACCATGACTAAAGAAGTAGTACTAGATGAGATCTGCGACCCCTGGGTCAAGATCATAGGTGACCTCAAAGGGAAGGTAGAGCACATTAAGCTACTCGACCTTGACCTCACGGATTCATCCCTGTTCCCACAGATGCACCCAGACATCTTTTGGGAGTTAGCCCCAGATGGAATATGAGATATGCACTTGGTATCAAAAAAGGAGTTCATCAACCTATTTAACTCCACCATCATGAACCTAAGAGACTTACCATTCTTTGGCACCACCGAAAAAATTGTGCATTGCATGAAATTTCTGATAAGCAGAGTGCACGACAGAAGTCTATGGTTAGATAAGTGGTATTCAATCCATCCAAAATATATCCAACAGCTTACTAGACTATCCTCTAAAGGAGAGGATGTGTCGAAGGGATTTCAGGGACCCAGCAAGCATGGGAAGAAGAAAGGTGAGCTTAGCCTCTACAAGAAGTTTAACACAAAGAGAGGAGGGTGCACAATAGTCATTGAACCAATACTTCCCGAAACAGCCTGGAATGGCTGCTACACCATAACCAACAATATTATGATGTCTTATTATAAGGGAGAATTCACTTTAGATGCGCTATCAATCACTGACTTCTGCACACAAGGAGTAGTGTTCAATTGGTGTAGTTTCTTGCTGGAGGAACTACTAGTATCTTGTGAGGAGGCACATGAGAAGGGGGGCACCTTTAACTATGGATACCTACTTGTGGCATTTGCAATGCTCAATGGAAGTCACCCGTGGGAAGGCAACCGACAATACTAGATAAAGGGCACCTGGAGAATATGTTCAAGCAGTGGCAGTCTAGACCAAACTCGGAGAACACAACACTCAACAACACAACATTTTCAAAATGGTATAATGCTATGATAGACGAAACATAGAGTTCATGCATCCCTCAGGAGATCCTCAATAATAACACGAGGAATATTTCATTCAGCATGAACCGACACAACACATTCGTTTGGCCGAGGCATGCTAGCAGGGAACATTTCCACAAACGGATGCTACCATTCTATTTCGATGAGGAAGCCTTATATAAATAATTTATGTCATGGCCAAGAGTCAAATGAGGCCAACATAAATCAAGAATTCACTACATTTTTCCTGTCGAACTGCTCAAAAAAAAATACAAGGAAGCAGGAGAGGGACCGAGCTCAGGCATCGAGCCAAAGAAGCCAGACGCTCTAACACAAACAGACTCAGAGGAGGAAGAAGAAACACTGCAGATGGAGTGGAGTAAAAGACCGCCCCCCCGACATTTACCAGACATTGTTGTGTTTTCAGGTGCGTAGGTCAACCAGATCCTGGGCGCTCTGCTTGGCACCGAACCAATGGTGAAGAGGCCCAGAATGGGGGTCTCGTCGAAAAAACCCATGAAACCACAACTCCTTGCATATGTCACTCCCTAGACCCACATCATGACCAAATTCACCACTATCATTGACATTCAAGATGACCCGGACCCTAAAACACTTCCGTCCACAATCATTGTTGAGCACCCTCCACAACCACTCCAATTACCAAACCTCCTCACCAACATTCCACATCAGACCACAACCTCAGAGCTGATGCAGATCGACCACCTAGAGATAGAGGAATGACAACCCACATATAGCCAAAGAATCCCCCAATCCTAGTTCATAAATTCCCGACCCTGACCCCAAAACTGTAACACAGAGCATGATGCTGGATGTTCTGAATCCAAACACCCAGGAACAACAACCTGATTCTTCATCACAGGAAGAAGCCACCCAAAACAGAGAAGAGTCAGAATCTGACCGTAACCAGCAAATCACCTCACCACCCAAGGGTGAGGGTGCCCTAGAAATCATAGAATGGGATGCTGAAGTACCGGAAGATACAGAGATACCAGATGTGCACAATGAGCCAGAATCAACAACGGAGCTAGATACGACCACCATGCAAGCACAGATGGTGCAAGTTCTCCAGAACCCCCAACAATGTGAAAAATTGATGTAGTCCTGCATAACCATAACCGAGGTTCTGATGCTCTTACCGACAGACCTAAGATTGGGGATTGCACCAACACCACCAACGGAGGAGGTAGAAACCCATTTGGACCACTCAACGATCATCAGACTCCCTCTACATACGAGAGCGCCCACTAATGCAACTCCTTAAGCTACAGACCTGGCATAGTGGCCAACATCACAATTATTTGGGCTAATCAGAGGCTCAAGGGACCAACTAGAGCAATGAATCCAGGATGCTGAGAGCTCATCCGAGCTCGCCAGGAAAGAACAATTATTTTCACAAACATGTAGAATGGAGGAAAAACGTGAGAGACTCTTGGCCGAGCGCAAATTGGAAAAAGTGTAGGAAAAAATTGCAGAAGCCTGGCCGGAGATTTGGAAGGTTGCGCCTGACCTACCCGAAGCCAGTGAAATAAGAGAACTAAAGCAAAAAATTGAGCTGTTACAAGAGGCATGGACACAACTCACTACACGCAGGAGAAGATACAAGTGAAGCTACAACAAGTCTAGTAAGAAGTAGAACATCAGCCCCAACAACTCTAGGCTCAAATACAAAAGATAATATTGCAAGGCAACAATGCCAAATCTGCATTGCATAAACACACCACGGACTACACTAAACTATTTAGAGAAGTCAACAACTGGATGGGCATCATCGCTCAATGAAATCATATTTTAGAGGCGGTCACAATGGACCCCATAGAGCAACAACAGAAGTTCGACCAAACCCAGCAGGCTGACAACGAACTAAATTCACTCTACGAAGCACAATCCGTAGCCAAGAAAGAGTTGCGTGATTTTCGACTGGTAATTCAAACTTCCTATATGCAAATGCACCAGGTTGACACAACAACTAACTTCGAATGGAACTCATTGGTTGCATCCAAGCCAAAGGAATATAGCAAAGAGACGACCCAACAATTCCTAGAAGAAGCATCACTCCTTGCTCGAAAATGGCAAGACAAATTTGAAAGCTTTCATGGAGTAAAGCACAGAGAATTGGAGTTGGTTCTAGAATTGGGCCCCTCATTTGAGGAGGTAAAGAAAGAAAAGGCACAAACAGAAGAGCTCAAAGAACAGGAAAATTCAGATAAGGGAAAGCAACATTTTCTCCTAGAGAATATGAAGGAACCAAGTGCTTTACTCGAGGACGAGTCAAGGATTGTGGTCAGAGCCTATTGGGCCCTTCGTTTTTGGGAAAGAATTGTGCAAGTTTCAATTAAGAATGAGTTGCACAAACTTCATCAGAAGATGGAAAGAAGAATAATAGAAAGCAGTTACGGAAGCTAGCGCAACACTAGTTAAGAAACAAATAGTTGCAACAGAACAAGAAAGTGAGCAAGCCGAACATGAAGACATAACCCATCTATATATAGGACTTCATATAACCGTAAAAGGGTTGGTGAGGTTGAGTTGGTGTATTGGGTTGTTGTTGGATTGTTATTGTTGTTCAATCAGTCCGTTGGTTGGGTTAGAGTTGGGTTGAGTCATTTTTATCAGAGTCATCCAAGGTTTTGGGGTTAGTTGTTGAAACTTGTAGTAAGAGACAAGCCAGAGTCTGTACTAAACCTTTCTATGTAACTCTGAGTCTGTAATCAAGGAAAGATCCGGAAGATAATATGAAGGAGAACCAAAATTTCGAAATATGATGTGTCTTTGTATGTTTACTTATGCATTACATTGTTCCTTTATGGCTTATGAGTTATGTTTGATGGTTCTATGGTTAATTGCTATTCATAATGTAAGTAGATTCAATCCTTGTGGTCAAATGTTTCATATCTGATGTTGCCTCTTGTGCAAGAGTAGGAATGAGTTCTGAACGATCTATGGATCCTCTTTAGTATTTTCCCTACCCTTCCCTATCTTTCTGTCTCAGCAGTGCTTCGGGTGAGACTTCTTCTCTCCGAAGGAGATGAAAATGCCAACGCTCTAGACTACACAATACCTTTTGTTGGTAACCTGAGAAGGGCTTTGGTCTAATCAAATTCATGCCAACAACTTCTTCCATCTTTTTCTTTTTCTTAACGCTGCTCGATCCATCACACTCAGTCTTGGTGACCATAGGACTTCTAATGAGGTCGGGGTCAGAGAGTTCTGCATCTCCAACTAGTACAATGAATTCTGCAGGCCATTCCTTAGTTATCTCCTCCATATCTTCCTCGGTCAATTTTTAGTAAGACTGCAACTCCTGCTTTTTTTCGTCCCCACTCGCGGTGATATATATGAAGTGTCTGCCTGCATGGAACTTCTCAAGTGGCTTGAACTTATGGAGTGTATTCGACGTCATTCGAGGGAAAGATTCAATGGCCTGCGTGAGCTCTAAGTAGTAGGTGTGGAAGACAACATTCGACTACCACTTCTTTGCCATATCACTTGTATACCACAAGGTGGTGAACCTCATTGCCAGTGGTTCTGATGGCTCGACTTCTAGGAATGTCTCTCCCTCCGGCATCTCCCAAGCGACAAATGATATAACAATGAATAACCAACTGAAGTGTAATTCATAGCCTTGGTCCTATGCTTCACAGTATTCCTTATCCAACTCATTGACGAGGTAGCTCACCCAGTTTATTTGCATCCCTTAAATGCACTTCCCTGTGAGGTCAACGACGAACCCTGTAACTTGAGTTGGTTTGTTCTTTGTGACGAGATTTCCAACAATCAGTTGACAAGCTAGGCATACTACACCATGTTGGATGGAGGCTACCTTGTAGCCTCGCTTCCCCTTCTCCACATAATCATAGGTTTCCTTTATATGCTTTGCTAGGGAGTAATCTGCAACCTTCCCTGGATAGAACTGGTGAGGTTTTGTTCCCTACATGCTCAATCCAGTGATCATGTGGATCAACACTAGATCCACAATCATGTGCATTTCTAACCAGAGATAACCTCCATGGTACCAGGAAAGGAGGATTTTAATGCATGCGTTAACCTCCTGATGTCTGCCGAAGTGGGGTATCTTCATGACATTGGGGATGGTGGACCTTGCGATCTCTTTGATCGACAGATGGGGAACAATCTTTGACTTTTTCCCAATCGTCTTCATTAGGTAGTGATGCGGTGCGAGCATCGCATAATTATTTATGTCTCCTAGGTTAAAGTTGTTGATCTTAAGATTAGGGATCAGTCCTAACTAAGGTCCAACTGTGTGTGTTCCCTTCGAGAGGTAGGCAGTGATGAGCATGTACTCAAAGTCATGTGGGATTCTATCACGACTAACTGGGGCATCCAAAGGTGGGATGTAGGCGGGAAAGACTAACGGGATCAACTGCGTGTTTGCCAAGTCATTATAGTTCTTTCTTCTCTTCTCTGTCGTAGTTCGGGATGGCCCAGATCAACATCACGTAAAGGGGGATGCTTGCAATCCTTGCGTTGATGAGGCCTGTACTCCTGTAGACATAAATTTCTCATCCATAAGGTCTATTAGGATCTCCTCCACAGAATTCTCTACTGTGTTACGTTCGATCGACATACATGCTCATGGTCAAATAGCTCGGGTAGGTGAACATACACTTAAGGTAAGAAAAACAAGTGGTGAGGTCTCAAAATCACAGCACGATAAAAATCAGTTCTATGTTCACAAAGATAATCATAGTTTGCAAAAAGTGATCTCAGTGAGGCATTTGACGGATTAAATAGGCAACGACGTAACGGATTCCTCCAACAATTCGCAATGCCTTAATCAATACGATTCCATCCATTATGGTGCAGTCTCAACAGTCTCATGGAAATATTTTCTGCAATAAATTCGTTTCTAACCGTTCTAGAGCAACATTCTAATGGTCGGGATGCCTCCAACGTTGATATAGCTTCGTCGTGGCGAATTTCCATTCTGCGTTGTTCTGCTATTCTAGTGATGTTCAATTTCTGCAAGCCTGCTTCCTACGAAGTCTTCAGTGGAACCTCCTACAGTCTTTCTAGCTTTGCTTTCTTCTTACTGAGATTTCTAGCCTTCTTACCTATGATCTAAGTTCTTGGATTCCTCGTTCCATTTGTATTCTTATCTTCTCTTAGCATAGTAACTTCGCATTGTCGATGCTCTCTCAAAAGTTTTCCATGCAATATATCTTCTCTTACTAATTCTGGGGTAGGTTCTCTTCTCTCCTGCATGGATAGGTTCCTTAAGCCTTCTTATGTTCTTTCAGCTTCAACAACTAAGTCTCTGGCCCTCAGTTGCTTCGACTTGTCCTCTTGTTCTTGTACTAGTCGCTCTATTTTCTCGGCTATGAAGTCCCTTAATTCTTGTTTTTTCTGTTATGTGGCTTCTTCCTCTTCTTTCCTTTGGATTTGATCTTTCTCAATCCAATTCTTTCCTAACAAAAGTGCAAAAGGAGAATTTTTCTAAACAAACTTAATGACCTCAAAGTCTTCTTCAGTCGATGCTCCATGAGCAATCATAGGTACTGTTATAACCCTATAATTTATAGGATCATCTGGTGACTGAATTTTTTTTCCCTATTTTGATGTATGTTGTCTTGCAAATAATATTCCACTCCTGCAAATTATTTTCAAAAAGAAAAAAAGAAAGAAAGAAAAGAAAAGAAAAAATGAGAAAAAGAATAATAGAGGGCATAAAAGAAAATGGATAAAATCCCCATGAAATAACAATGACTTAAATCCATACAGTTTAATCATGGTTAATCTCTTTGAATTTATGTTGATAGGTCTAGTGAATAAGCCTGGATAAACTGTTTAATCTTAACCAAGTAGTTAGGTTAGTTAGTGAATAAATTTGATCAAACTGTTCAATCTTGATCAAATTGCCCCGGGGTAGAGTAATTCCTTAGCCCAACAGTCTAATCTGGGGTAAATGAGTATTTAGGTAGGATAGGACATACGTTAGCCAGTCTTTCCTTCAATAAATATGCTTGATCTTCAATAAAATCCATGATTTTGATGTTTGGGTTATGTTTTTTAACTCCATGGTGACCAAAGCAGGTGAAGCAGTGCACAAAAACCACAAAATACACTAAGCCTAATTTTTTGCTGCACATATTAAATCACGCCCGGGGACTAAAGATTGCACGAAGATATATGATTGAGTTATTGGCGCCTAGATCTATGGCTAAGATGATATTTAGGACCCCCCTGACCATTCTACCTTTAACAATGGGGGGGGGGGGGTCTGGAACAAGGTGGTTTTTCCCGGCAGGCCCCATCCCAACATGTTGTCAACCCATTACATAAGACTCCCTCTGATCCAAACCACTTACTGTTTACCGCCCTTCCGACTTACCACCATACAACCACTGCCTCATGACATCATCCTCCATTATCCTACTACCTCATGATGTCATATCTCATTACCCATCCTCACAAGTCCCATCTCATAAATCTGTCAACATATCCCCTCCATTTGCCCGTTACAGGTCACATCCCTTTCCTCCTATCATCTAACCATCATCCTCCACATCATCCTGGAACACCCGTCACCCATCCTTACATGCCACCTCATGCCTTAAGTGATTCGTTGGCCATTTATTATAGGCTAACATACCCGTTAGTCTGTTGATCTGTTCCCTGCGCCTAACGGATACACATTTTCTTAGTCTCAACCCTGTTTCCACCATTTGTGCATTGCTCGTATTCCCTACATGCCCAAAACTGCTTTGTCTCGCCTTTCCAACCAGTAACCCAACCGTAGCCTTTGCCTACTAACATTTTTTTTTAGTGTGCAGGTACCTAGTGGATCGATGGCACCTAAATTTAAAAGATCAGAGGCGAAGGAAAATCCATTCCTCCCACCTCCTTTCGATCTCGACATTTCGCTTGCAGATAAGGATTACCTGATCATAGAAACCAAGTGTGAATTCGACTTCGCCGAATTGCAGACATGGTTCAAAGACACATTCATGGATCACAACGATGAGATTGGGCTCTGGGAGTCAAATCTCCCTCTGTATATTTTTCCCCAAATCCACCATTTTCCTGAGTTCTCTCTCAAAGGTTAGGCACATTATCTCCCCGAACAAAGAGCCATAGTGTCATCATCTGGAGAATATTTCTTCTCCATCATACCCGAGGCCATAGATCAAATGATGCAGATACCTAGAGCCGAAACCCATTCTCCCCTCACCATTGAAGCACTTACATAAATGTACCAGAATCTGACCTTTCCCCAAAGAGAACAGATTTTTGAGTTGTTCCTTGCACAAGATGCCCAATTTCCCAAGAAAAATCCCCCATACCATTCCTCCATGTTCTCAGAAAAGGGCGATCAGATTATCTCATCATTGTGTTGTCTGCTTGGCTATTTCTTAGACGAGTGGGTGGATGAACCCATTTTGGGTTTCCTATCCATTTTCTCGGCTAAAGAAAAGGCCTCCATCCAGTTCAATTACAACACATTTTTGGCTGAAAACGTCCATGATCAACTTCTCAAATTCTCCAGAGAGGGCATGTTATGGTATTCGTCAATAATGGATTATATGTTCATTTTATCCCAAGCAGACAGGTTCTCCTTCCCTATGCAGAAGATGGACCAGGATGACAAACCACATGATGTAACCTCTTGGACGTCGCGGCTCAGAAGAAACTCCACAAAATTTAATTTCAAACAGTTTATTGAGCAGTTTTACTATCCAGTGGTAAGCATGCTCAGTGGCAGACCAGAGCTGAGGATAAATGAAGAGGTCTAGAGAATCTTACACCTCTTTAACCTCACTAAAATAGGAGATTGGTACCTTTATCAAAATCATACTGAAATCGGGGTATATGGATGTGAGCTGGCACCATACAAGCTTCCTACATATTTTCCTGTCAGGATATTTTCCCTGGAGTTTATTAGGAAAATGATCAATTTAGATGATATACATTTTGTATCTATGAATAAAAAACATTAGATGAGAATCAAAGGGCATATAGGACCTTTTATCTGCAACAGTCGAGCTGTTGGGGAATGTTATCACTGAAATTTTGTCTACAAATGGTTACAAGAATTCAGCATCACCAAATAGTTATGAGGTCACCCATGGACCAAAATTACCGTAAAAGCATTTCCAAAGGGTCAAAAACTATACAACCAATGAAAAAATTAAAGTGCGCTATGACTATACAGGGTGCATGCACACATGTGCAAAACAGAAATGTAGGAAAAGTGCACATGCGCCCGATGCACGACTGTGGTCGCTAAAAGTTGCGCACATCTGAGAACGACGCATTTATGAGAGTGGTCACCCTCCCACCCACTTCTGGTTCAGCTTCCAAGTTGATTTGACACTCAAATCTGAACTGGATCTGACTGGGTGGTTGGTCAAAGATCTAAAAATGCCCTAATTAGCCTCTTTCCACACTACAAGTTGGTTGCACAATACCTCAAAGAGGTGCTATAAAAAGGCCATGGGCGCACTTCATTTTTTAAGGAATTCAATAGCAAAGTTATGCTGCTACTATTCTCTTGAGGAATCCTCTATTCTCATCAAGAGTATACAGATTGGCGACTCCACTGGGGAAAGGTATCAATTTCCTACCCCATTTGGGTTTTTATAGCTCTTCTTTTGGTTTATTTAATCTACAGGTGCATTAACCGGCCTAAGACGACCCACAAAACATCCAATTCCAAGCTGGATTGAGAGAATTCCATCCAGAATTTTCTTCATGGTCGTGTGTCAGTTGTACATGGGTCTTTTGGCCCACAGATGCGCATCGTGCACACATGCACCTAAGTCACAGTATTGTTCTACGCACCTGTGCCCAAAAACTCATTTCAATCTGCGCACAAGCACTCGGTGCACCTCTATCTACACTGACCCACGCACCTGTGCATAAAACTACACATTGTAAGGTGTTTTGTGATTTGGGGAAGGCCCCTAGCCTTCTTAAAAGTGATTTCATGCATGTTTTAAAGCTGCACCACACTTAGTTCCCTCTTCATATAAAGGGATTAGTCAAAACACATCGGCACTTAGGGGGTTTAAAATCATTTTTTCCTCTTTTTGCTTTTATTTTGCCACATGGATGGCTTGCTTTGACTAAAAGTATAAGTTGGAATCATTTGCAAACACATCTAACTTGCATTAGGACTAGAGGTTGGATAACAATCGTTTAGTATGCTCTTCTCTCATGCCTCAAAGCGACCTTGAGAATCATAAAGACGTTGTAGGACAATTTCATCTCCCTTAAAAAGACTAAAACCTTTAGGAGATGACAAAAGCCCCTTTTGGGACTCCTCTTAGTTTATTTTTCAAACACATCTTAAGATTGTAACGGGCCCATAAATGCACACATGCTACAAACATAGGATAGTGTTGAAATTTACTTTCTTAGATTAGATCACTAGGGAAGTTTAAAGGTTTTGTAACGGGCCCATACATGCCCACATGATCACAATCTAGGATAGTTTCAAAGCTTTTCTTAGATTAAATCACAATAGGGGGTTAAAAGAATAGTAAAGGACCCATATGTCCACATGCTAGTTTCCTAGGGACTTTTGAATTATGCAAGGTTGTACCAAAGGCATTTAGTTAATTAGGTAATCAACACTTGTAAGGACCAAGTGAAGTCCACATGCAGCAAGGTGACACCTAATTCATTAAAACATTGGCACACTTTCACTCATTCACACACAAAAGTCACTTATCACTCACATAGTTTTCTTCTCGAAACATGGAGGTCAAAGTAAGTTCCCTCCAAAGGGATTCCGAAACACCCCACCCTTTTCTTGACGAAACTATCCACTCCCATTTAATTTCAACGACGTTGGTCCACACCCCCAATCTCTCAAACAACCACATCTAATTTTTTTTTTAAAACTCACTAGGTTTTCCTCCACAGGAGGTGCAAAAAGAAATTTTTTAGTCTAGGTAGGATTTCGGGGACAGGCATCCAAATAACTCCCCGTTATCTAGTTCTCACATTGTCAAAACAATAGAAGTTGTCAAATAGGGAACTAAAAATCCTCCAAGTCAAGTGTTCCTAACACCATAAGGCAGGGAGATACCCATGAAGGGTTGAAGGCCGAGGTCCGGTTGTTCTGTGCATCCCCCCTTGAGGCACCCACCTCTTGGATGGGATCCAGCCCGTGACCCATTTCTTAGGTCGAAAATCTAAATGTCGCACTTTGACCGAGGTACCTAGTGACCAAATTTTAGGACATCTACCCAGGTGGCAATTGTGGGCTGCAATTTCACCTTGATTGGATTTTGTGTGGCTATATTGGAAAACATCACCAGCTCTTTCAGGATATGCCCCCTTTACCCCTCATTATAATTGATTATTTCATCCTTCACTAGTTTCTCTTCCGGTGACTTCAGACCCCACTGTTGAGTACTATTGGAAGGTCCAGTGCTATTTGAGAGGAAGGATGTTACGTCTTTTAGGACACGCGCATTTTTTTTCTTTGATTCCCCATGCGGACAAAACCCACTTATCTGCATATATGCTTCTTTTTCAAAATGCTTGAGGTATGATGCACTTTTGATTACATTCTTGATTTAGATATATATTTTGTAAAGTTCAAAATTTTCAACAAAGGCTCTTGTTTATTTTCTCTCATCACATTTTTCACACATCCACTCAGCTAGTCGGACATCATAGGGGACCCACAGAACCCCCGTCATTCCAGACGCTTACTAAACCTCCCTCCTATTTTAGGGGGATTTCCTAGTATTGCCAACTCATCAGCACCACCTTCACACACTCCTGTGAGTGCCACTGTCTTAGGATCAGTTTTTCTTGGTTCCACATGACTTGGGTCCACTTCCCAAGTCCTTCCGTCCACTCACTCTCCTCTACACGGAAGCGGGGGGCCCACTTCTTCTCAAAGGGGAAGTACCAACCCACCTAGTCCCCCTCAAGGGTCAGGTTCACAAAACACTCACACCATGGCTGGAACTAATCCTCCACCAACACTCCTGATGCCATATTTGGCCTCTTTTAACATACTAGATCTAAGAAAACTCACCAATGATCCTATATTACATGACCCCACATGGCCTGCAATGCCCACTAAACTCCCTTCAGACATCCCCAAGTTTGAAGGAAAGGCAGGGGATGACCCTGCCAACCATGTCATGACTTTCCACCTATGGTGCTCTTCCAACAACATTATGGATGCTTCCATCATACTACGATTATTTCAAAGCACACTCATTGGCCCATTAGCCAAATGGTATGTATATGAGCAATCAGGGTCCCATGCGACTTTCGAGTCCTTGGCCAAAGCATTTTTGACCTTCTTCCAATTACCAATCTGCCACGACAATGGTCTTGAACTACTCTCTAATTTCAAACAAACCTCAGCCACACATATCGTTGATCACATTCACGAGTGGTGTAGACGACGTAGTTTGTGAAAAGAAGAAACCACCAAACAACAGTGTCTTGACTGGTTTCTCAGATCACTTGTTTCTCTCCTCGGTAAGAATGTAGCTTCCACCTTCCCTCAATAAGAAGAAGAAGCCATCAGTAAGGCTCAACAATATGGCCTCATCTATTCACAATCAGGGTACTTGTACATTGTACTTCCTAATCTCCCAAAACCCATGCCATTTGGCCAAGACAAACCCGGGATGTCTCACTCAGCAGACAGACTCATTGGTAATACCATGCACCACGGTCCACAACCCCAACAACCACCAATGTATGGCACACCTCAATATCCATCGGCATATGGGGGCACCTCTTATTACCCCCCACCCCTTTATCAATAGCCATACCCTGTTTCTATTCCTCCGCCCATCAGTGGGCCACCGCCGGCACCCCCAATACACCCACCTATCCAAACAAGTTCTGGTACCCCCTCTACCTCAGTTTATACTCTCAATACTAGCGAAAGCGCCATGCCTTCATATGTAACTTACGGATCACAACTCCCACATAATCCGTACTTTCCATTTCCTGGTCCTCCACAACCCATTGCTCCCCCACATCCTCACACTGGGGTGAATTTTGTTCAACCCTCTCTCGTTCAACAATATCAAAATTTCGAATAGCTGAATACGACAAATCCGACCCACCCGTCGAATACTACCAAAAATAAAGGAAGAAACAGGAACATCAACAACCCAGGTCAAGGAGAGAATCAACCCCAACAAAACCAACCTATTGGGGGCAACCAGAACCAAGGGAATATGAACCCCCAGGGGGGCAACAAAAACAAGCATCAAGGAAGAAATAACAATACTATTAAAACCACCTTTCCTTGTGCCCTTTGTAGTGAGTTCGGTCATTATACTCATCATTGCCACCAAATTTCTGATTTTAAACGGCTGAAAGACTTAGGCAGTCTACCAGATCCTCTAGCACCGCCCGTCCCTAAACAGGCCCCACAACAATACATGCAACAACCCCCCCAGCCGTGCTGCAGAACCCCATTCTACACCAAGGTGTGATGAAAACCCAATAGGACATGCAGCCTACCCCACCTCAGTTGGGACAGTATCTCAATCCAAACAATCCAGTAGATCATACGATCCTCCTCACCAGTGAGGAAGAAATCCTTCTGCAAACACGTAGTCGTCAATACCGTGAACCTGCTGAGTCTCCTCGCATTCCCCCAGAAACAATCCCTGCACCAACGGGAGCCCCATTGGTGATCCCTCTCCCTAACGCAGAACCACCTCTTTGCATCCCTCGCATCCCATTGTGCAGGAATGTCCACAACCCACAGGCTAGGGCATCTCATAATTAGAGTTTGGTTGATGACTTAGCACAATCCTCGGTTGCCATGTTAGTCTTAGAAGTCCTTCAAACTTGTCCCACTCAGCGGAAGTCATTACTTTCTTCCTTGGGGGAAGTCGACCCCACATATACTCGACTCATCACATTTGATATCGACAGTGGGGAACCTCGCCTCCCCGCTCTAATCGCTTTTCAAATTCCAGTAAAAATTTGGAACATCACAGTTCATCGATGCATCATCGATGAAGGTGCATCCACATGCATTACATCTAAGTCTGTATGGCAGAAACTTGGTTCCCCCGAACTCATACCATCTTCCATCACCTTAAGAGCTTATGATGGATGACCATTGTCTCCTGAAGGACTCTTCCAAAATGTCCCCATAGAACTCAGGGGCAAGACCATTCTCATTGACATTGAAGTTATCGATGCCCCACTTGATTATAATATCCTGTTCGGTCGTAGATACATGTACACTATAAAGGAAATTGCCTCTTCCATCTTTCAAACAATGATGTTCCCCCATAACGGGAAGATCATTACCATTGACCAAGTCTCACATTACGAGCCTAACCCTTCTGCCAACATCGATAACATTCTCCCTCTCATCCACACAAGTCATGACACATACCCACTCATTGAAATGGGTCCCGAAATTTTCAAAGACCCATCATTGTTAGGAGCTTACCATGGTGCACCATCGCTCCTTCATCCTTCCAATCAAGTATGTGTTGTATCATCCAATGGAACTGACATAGAGGATACCCTTCCTCCTAGGGAGGCTTCTATCATATCTGACGTGTTGGAAAATATTTAACAGACAACGCATGCTTGTATGCTTGTCATTGATGGCAAGTACAACAATGAAGATGGCATGAGTACAGAAAGTATGTAATAGATGGGCATTATGACAAGATGCTATAGAAAAGATTCAAATAAGCTCAGAAGAGATAGTGCAGAGGATTTCTGACAGATCATCGATGGCAAGATCAGAGTAAGCGAAACAAAGTAAGCTTGGGAGGAGAAACATTTCTGATCATTGGATCCCATTCAAAATTCTTGAAAGAAGGAGGACCGTCGATCCAACTTCATTTCGAAGTTTTGCGGATCGCGACTTGGAGAGTCGAGATGCCTCATCTACATAATCGCGATATACGAAATCGCGATTTAATCACATCCGTCAGATCAAGGTGTGATTTGGACTGTCGGTCCAACTTCATTTTGGGGTTTCGAGGATTGCGAATTGGAGATTCGAGATTCCTCATCTCCATATTCACAAAATGTGAATTCATGAAAATCACTTTATGCATAAGCGCTTGGTCATGGCCATGAACATATAGAGGAAGAAGCTAGTGTAGAAAAGCTCTGTATCAGAGTTTCGAAAATCGCGACATGAAGTGTCGAGACACTTGGCCACAGGAATGTTGAAATGCTGAAACCCAATTTAAAGGCAAGATTAATAAAGTTCATCCAACGATGCGGATAAACTTGAATATGATCGAAGGGCTACTATTCTCTCTCACAGTTAATTCATTAGTTATGAATCAATTAGCAAAACTGATTCATGATTTCTAATTGGTTGTCGTTTTAGTTGCTTAGGCGATTTTTCTTTTTCCTCAGAAGATTCAAAGGGTAACTGCTATGGATGTGGTGTATAAAAGAAAAAGATACAGAATGTGCATGGTTGGTTGTTCTGGACGAAAAATGAATTAAACTGTAAGAAAGGGAAAATCACAGGATGCGCAGTGTGAGACTGAAAATATGTGCAGTGTGAGATAAAACTCAGAGAAGAGTAACAGATGAGGAAAAGACTTGAAGCAGAGCAGAATGACAGAACAAGTTGAAGCAGAGTAGAATTGCATAACAGACAAAGGAAGAGAAGAATTGCAGAATAGTTAGAAGAAGACCAGATTTACAGAACATAGAAGAAGTGGTAAGAATCAATTTATCTGTGTAGTTGGTTGTTTAATTATTCATTTACATTTTAGGGTGGTTGGGAGGTGCTAGGGAGGATTGTTGTCCTCAGAGGTTCAAGTGGGAGCTTGAACACAGGGAGTTGTAGCTTCCATCTGGTGGCAGCCAGAGAAACCAGGGTGGCAGGGTGGTGCAAGGGAGAACAAGTGTTCTCTGTTATATAGGTTGGAGACTGTGTAACTGGAAGTTGGTTCTTCCATCCAGTTGGTACTGGAACATTAGGGGAGTTGGTGCTTCCTTCAAGTGGGTGCTAGAGAAACAAGAGAGTTGGTGCTCTCAAAGAAGTTGCAGCTTGTAAAACAGAGGTAGCAGCCTCACATTGAGTTGGTGCTCAATTATAGATGATCTACAGAACTTAAAAGGCTGCCTATCATTTCGAAGAGGAAGAGGTTTTCTACCTTTATGGGTTTCCTCGTGAAAATCTGTCTCTATGTATACCTTATGTGTGATTGGTGCTCATTAATTTTATTGTCCATATGTTGTATAATGTTTATGATCACTTGAAGAAAGATTAAGAATGTATTAATAGACTTAAAATTGTTTAAGCACAATAACAACTGATTCACCCCCCCCCCCCCCC
>ML783990.1:745953-801394 GCA_009831015.1 Picea engelmannii
TTTATGTAGATGATATTATTTTTGGCTGTACTAATGAATCATCTGTCCAGTGGTTTGCTAACTCTATGCAAATAGAATTTGAAATGTCCATGATAGGAGAACTGCCATATTTTCTTGGCTTACAAGTAAAACAAAGTTCTGCAAGAATATTTATTTCTCAAGAAAAATATTTGAAAGAGATGTTGAAGAAATTTCAGATGGAAGAATCCTCTCCAGTTAGCACACCTATGGTGGTTGGTTGCAAGCTCAGTAAAAATGATGTTTCACCGGATGTTGATCAAAGGACATATCTCTCTATGATAGGAAGTCTTCTGTACATCACAACATCCCGTCCTGATATAATGCAAGCTGTTGGAATGGTAGTTCTTTATCAGTCGGCTCCTAAACAAATTCATTTGGTAGTTGTCAAAAGGATATTCAAATAATTGAAGGGAAAAATGACTTGTGGTCTGTGGTATCCCAGAAATCAGAATTTTCAGTTAATTGCTTATTTAGATGCAGATTGGGCAAACTGTGTTGATGAGAGAAAAAGCACCAGTGGAGGAGCATTCTTTCTGGGTGAGTCATTAGTAGCATGGCTTAGTAAAAAGCAAGGATCCATTTCATTATCAACTATAGAAGCAGAATACATTGCTGCTGCTACTTGTTGCACAATTTTTTTATGGATGATACAAACACTTGCAGATTTGAAGGTAACTTACTCCGATCCCATTCCAATTCACTGTGATAACACCAGTTCCATTAGTGTCTCCAAGAATCCTATTCTTCATTCTAAGACTAAGCATATTCCAATAAAGTACCATTTTCTCAGAGAACAAGTTACAAACAGAATTGTTCAACTGAATTATATACCTTCTACAGAACATATTGTAGATATATTTACAAAACCATTAGCAACAACCCCTTTTGGATATCTTTGTCAAAAGTTGGGGGTTATAATTTCTTTTGTCTAATTTGTTCACCTGGTCAGGGGAAATACTTATTGCATATCTGGTGTATTTCTAAGATGTTTCTAGTTGACAGGGGGAGTATGTACTACAATAGCTCAGGGGGAGCATGTTTCTTCTTTGACATTGATGTCAAAGGGGGAGAAAGTGTGGTAATTTATTTCAGGATGTGATTTCAAGGATGATACAAGAAAGTTACAGTGGTTTCCATCAATGCCAAAGGGGGAGAATGTTGGCAAATATTTAACAGACAGCGCATGCTTGTATGCTTGTCATCGATGGCAAGTACAACAATGAAGATGGCATGAGTACAGAAAGTATGTAATAGATGGGCATTATGAGAAGACGCTGCAGAGAAGATTCGAATAAGCTCGGAAGAGATAGTGCAGAGGATTGTTGGCAGATCATCAATGGCAAGATCAGAGTAAGCGGAAAAAAGTAAGCTCGGGAGGAGAAACATTTATGATCATTGGATCCCATTCAAAATTCCCAAAAGAAGGAGGACCATCGATCCAACTTCATTTCAGAGTTTCGCGGATCGTGACTTGGAGAGTTGAGATGCCTCGTCTCTAGAATCGCGATATGCAAAATCATGATTTAATCACAGTCGTCAGATCAAGGTGTGATCTGGACAGTCGATCCAACTTCATTTCGGGGTTTAGGGGATCACGAATTGGAGAGTCGAGATGCCTCATATCTAGATTCACGAAATGTGAATTCACGAAAAGCACTTTATGCATGAGTTCTTGGTCATGGACATGGTCATATAGAGGAAGGAGCTAGCGCAGAAAAGCTCTATATCAGAGTTTCGGAGATCACGACATGAAGTGTAGAGACACTTGGCCACAACAATGCCAAAATGATGAAACCCGATTTAAAGGAAAGATTGATAAAGTTCATACAATGGTGCAGATAAACTTGAATATGATTGGAGGGCTACTATTCTCTCTCACAGTTATTTCATCAGTTACAAATAAGTTAGCAAAACTGATTCATGATTCCTAATCGGTTGGCGTTTCAGTTTCTTAGACGGTTTTTCTTTTGCCTTAGAAGATTCAAAGGGTAACTGTTGTGGGTGTGGTGTATAAAAGAAAAAGATAAAGACTATGCGTGGTTGGTTGTTTTGGACAAAAAATGAATTAAACTGTAAGAAAGGGAAAATCGCATGATGCGCAGTGTGAGACTGAAAATATGTGCAGTGTGAGATAAAACTCAAAGAAGAGTAACAGATGAGGAAAAGACTTGAAGTAGAGTAGAATGACAGAACAAGTTGAAGCAGAGTAGAATTGCAGAACAGACAAAGAAAGAGAAGAATTGCAGAACAGTTAGAAGAAGACCAGATTTACAGAACAGAGAAGAAGTGTTAAGAATTGATTTATCTGTGTAGTTGGTTGTTTGATTATTCATTTGTATTCTAGGGTGGTTGGGAGGTGCTATGGAGGACTGTTGTCCTCAGAGGTTCAAGTGGGAGCTTGAACACAGGGAGTTGCAGCTTCCATCTGGTTGTAGCTAGAGAAACCAGGGTGGCAGGGTGGTGTAAGGGAGAACAAGTTTTCTCTGTTATACAAGTTGGAGCCTGTGCAACTGGAAGTTGGTGCTTCCATCTAGTTGGTGCTAGAACATTAGGGGAGTTGGTGCTTCCTTATAGTGGGTGCTAGAGAAACAAGAGAGTTGGTGCTCTCAAACAAGTTGCAGCTTGTAAAATAGAGGTAACAGCCTCACATTGAGTTGGTTCTCAATTATAGATGATGTACAAAACTTAAAAGACTGCCTATCATTTCGAAGAAGAAGAGGTTTTCTCCCTTTATGGGTTTCCTCGTGAAAATCTGTCTCTGTGTATACCTTATGTGTGACTGATGCTCACTACTTTTATTGTCCATATGTTGTATAATGTTGATGATCACTTGAAGAAATATTAAGAATGTATTAATAGACTTAAAATTGTTTAAGCACAATAACAACTGATTCAACCCCCCCCCCTCTCAGTTGTCTTAGTAATTTCAACATGACGTCCCACTAGTCGCAGACCTCCCCCCTCATGAGCCTTGTGCGAACTCGTCGACTCTGCCAATCCCTGATTTCACCTCTCCCCAAGGCCATATCCCAGTTTGGGAGACAGTTCCCCAAGCCATTACTCAAATCCCCTTCTTTTACCCTCCACCAGGCGTACAAGATTTCCAAGTAGTCGCAACACTTACCCTCCCTAATATGATGTTAGCAATTCTAGTTTGGCATTTACATGCACCAGAGATGGTCCCTCAACCATCCCTTCCCCTCCAAATGGAAGGAATCCCAATGATGATTCCCATACTCACTACCCTCCCTGCCATAGCTGGGGGCAGGTGAAAGAAGAAGGATCTCACAGCTCCACTTCCCCCACGTGTCCAACCTCCTTGCGCGCTATGTGAGAAAGATGGACACCAAACCAACAACTTCCCATCTCTACCTGAGTTACGTAACCTGATTCCACTCAATCAAACACCATCAACGCTCACCACTATAGCAAGTACTACCGCCACCGCCTCTCACTCAAGTAGTAAAGGGCTGCGAACCAAATTCCCTTGCACTATATGTTCAGAATATGGCCATTATACACACCATTTACCAACACTACCATGCTTCCGGAAAACATTAGTCGCAGTGCACCAAAGCTTCCAGAACGAACCCAACCCAGCTACATCATCCCACCCAAAAATCACTGACATCCATTATGTCAAAACTTCAGTTAATGAACATATGAGATGCCCTTGCTCTCTATGTGAATCCTTAGATCATTTTACATGCCAATTTCCTATGATCATTGAATATAGGAAACGCCAATTGACCCTGATTCAAACCCCGAAACCCCCTACAAAATCCATGGTTGACCTCAATTCATCACTCGATATTATTCATATCATTTCTCCTGAACCTGAGGCACTCCCGACTCCTCCATGGTTCTTGGATGACTTATCTGAGGATTCACCCCCAAATCCTCCCAATTCTCCCATTCATTTCCCTATGGAAATTTTACACCCAACTACCACTGGTACTCCTTAGTACTTTGATATTTGGTTTATGACGAGTGAACCATCACAATCTCAATATGTCATTCCCCTTGCTTCTTCATCACTAGGGGACAACCACATGACAAAAATCACCGATATCACTCTTTTAGATCCTTTATATTCCCACCAATTCCACTGTGATGAGGATATACTCGAAGATTTAAATACCCTTGACTATCCATGGGATGCGCTACACCACTGAGTGCTCTTCTTTCCACAAGAAACCTCCACGCCTCCTAAACAACACCCCATATACGCGGTTGAAACCAAGGATTTTATCCCATTAGGGCATATCGACTGGTTCAACAACCCCATTCCTGCCCCTGATTCTTTTGAAGAGGGCAACATGGCCAACATTTCCCCAACCATCAAAATTGACATTTCCATAAAAAATGGATTCATCAAGGAAATCACCATTGGCACCGCTTGCACTCCTCAAGAAATCATCGCCTATAAATCCCTCTTCCAAGAATATCAGGATATTTTTTCCTGGTCATACACAGAAATGTTGAGCCTTGATCCCTCTATCGTCGAACATCGCATCGACACCTAGCCTAACATTACCCCAGTTCGTCAAAAACAACAACCGCTACACCCATCCAAAGCAACGACCATTAAAGCTGAGATTTACAAATTATGCATGGCTGGGTTCATCTACCCCATCGCCTATACATCATGGGTTTCCAACCTTGTACCCGTTAACAAAAAATAGGGCACCATCCGCATCTGCATGGACTTTCGCGATCTCAACCACGCATGTCCCAAAGGCAACTTTCCAACTCCTTTCATCGATCAAATTATCGACGACTGCACAGGCCACGAGGCTCTATCCTTCATGGATGGTTTCTCTGGTTATAATCAAATCCAAATCCACCCAGTCGATCAATACAAAACCACATTCACTACCCCTTGGGGTACTTTTTCATATCATGTCATGCCTTTTGGATTAAAGAATGTTGGCGCAACTTTCCAATAGGCTATGACATACATTTTTCATGATCTGGGTCATATCATCCTTGAATACTTGGACGACCTCACATCTCGATCCAAGAAGCGCACCCAACATCTTGATGATTTATAGATCATCTTCCAACGGTGCCGTCAGTACAACATTCGCTTGAACCCCCTCAAGTGCGTGTTCTATGTCATTGTAGGGCACCTCCTCAGATTCATCGTTTCCAAAAGCGGTATTATCGTGGACCCCCTCAAAGTCCAAGCCATCACAAAAATTCCACCTCCCCAGAATTTACGTCAACTCTAGAGCCTACAAGGAAAAGCTAACTTTCTACGACAATTTGTCCCTGACTACGCCACTCGATGACATGGTTTCCTTCACTTACTATGCCACGAAATCCTATTTCATTGGGATAAGCATGCCCAACAAGCATTTGACGATCTTAAAATGGTGTTGTCTAACGCCCCGTTAATTAGTTCACCCGACTATATTCGTGACTATATCCTCTACATATCAGCATCAACTGTCTCAGTAGCAGGAGTTCTCATTCAAATCGGTGATGATGATCGTGAGAATGTCATTTACTACATTAGTAAAAACCTCTTAGGGCCACCCCTGAAGTATAAACACAAAGAGAAACTAGCCCTTGCAGTCGTCCTCATAGTCCAGAAACTGCGTCATTACATTCTACTTCGCACAACTAAGGTCGAAGCAGATTCCAACCCTATGCAATACTTGCTCAGCCGTCGAAAAATTAATGGCAAATTTGTCTGATGGATCGTTATCCTTTAGGAGTACAATCTTGAATTTTCAAAACCCAAGAGTAAGAAATCTCTCGTCCTCATCGAACTTGTCATGGCCTTCACCTCTGCTACTACCAGTGCCACTGTCAATATCGACTTCCCCGATGAACACCTCTTTTACATCACTTTGGATGATCCTTGGTACGATGACCTCCTCGTCTACCTCCGAACCCAAAAGTTCGGTAACCACCTATCATGAGATGATTGTCATCGTATTCGCCACCAGGCCCCCCACTATCTCCTCATTGGAGATATCTTATATCTGCGAGGGGTTGACACCATACTTCATCGATGCTTGACTATTGATGAGGTCGATAGAGTTGTGAACAACTGCCATAGTGGCGCATGTGGGGGCCATCTTTCAGGAATGTCCACTGCTCAGAAAATCATTCGAGTAGGTTATTTTTGGCCTACATTGTTTCACGATTGCATTCATGCCGTGAAGTGATGCAAGAAATGTCAGCTTTATGCCAACAAAGCACGAGCACCACCTGCTCTTCTTCACATAGACATTACTGTCGGCCCCCTCTGTAAATGGGGCATCGACTTCATGACTTGTAATCCCCCATCCAACAATGGACACAAATACATTATTGTTGCAGTCGATTACTTCACAAAATGGGTGGAAGCTATGCCCCCCTTCAACAACACCACTGACACTGTAGCATGTTTTTTATTTAATCATGTCATATCCTTCTTCGGCGTACCACTCCAACTAGTTTTCGATCACGGGAAACGTTTCGAGAATGAGATTTTTGTCAAACTCTCATCTCAGTTGGGATTCTCTCATGAGTTTGCCTCACCATATTACCCTCAGTCTAACGGACAGATCAAAGCAGTTAACATGGTCCTTAAGACCATGTTGCAGCACACGGTTAACAAACATAAGACCAATTGGCATCATATGTTATTTTTCGTGCTATGGGCTTACCGAACGGCTGTGAAAACAACCACTGGTTTCACACCATTTCATCTAGTCCATGGGGTTTAGGCCACTCTTCCCATCGAGTGCGAAATTCCCACCTTACGCACCACAATTGAGCTATTACCCGACACTACTCCGATGGAGCAGCGCTTGTTGAACTTAGAGTCCCTGGATGAAGATCGTCAATCTTCATTACAAAACAATGAGGCAGCTAAAAAATGGTCAAAAGCCACCTTTGATCACCATGTCAACCTTCGCTCCTTTCATGAAGGCGACCTCGTTCTTGCTTACGATATCGCTCACGATACCCTCTGTCATGGAAAACTCGAGCCACTATGGCATGGCCCCTACATCATCCAACATTGCCTCACCAAAGGAGCATACATCCTGGCCTCTCTTGAAGGCCTTTCTCTCAAAGAACCCGTCAATGGGTTATACCTAAAGAAATTTTATGCCTAAGCATAGTCATTCTACTTTAGGTTATTTATTTTATAGTGTTTTTAATATTTTTTCCATCCCTCACGTCTAAACTATCATTTGTGCTATTGATAGATGCCTCCTCCACTGGCCTACCACATCGGTTGCACTGACGGCACCAACCATTGGACACAAAATATCGCTTCGACAGCTTGGGCCCTCTATACCCCCTCACATGAAATGCTCCACTCTAGCAGCATATGTTTGGGTTCAGCAACCAACAACCAAGTCGAATACACTACCGTCATTGGCCTCCTTGTCGATGCCCAACATCATCATATTCGTCACCTTAGCGTCTTTCTCGACTCTCAACTAGTCGTCCTCCAGCTCAACAATGTGTACCACATCTGCGATCCTTGCCTCTTTCGCAAATACCTGCAAGTTAGACTTTTATCTAGACATTTTTATTTCATCACATTTACACATATTCCAAGACAATTAAATCAAATTACAGATAACGTAGCTAACATTGTGTTAGATTGGCATATATCACACCAAGGTACCTCTACACATACATAAAAATATCAAAAACCTGTCACAACATATATAAATTAGAAATCATCAACACACATGTAAACATCACATAGACCCCAACATGTATACTCATGTATATATAAATCGGTCCACAGTTCCATCAAAATGTTTACGTACAAATATACGACCATCTGCAGGCCAGTGAAGCACCTTGGTACAAAAATGGTGTCATTACACCAAAATGGGCTCACCAGCCTATATACAAAATACAAAAATACATAGAGTGACACTCAAGGTGCCTCTAGAGCACCACCTCCTACCCCTCCCTCAGGCAGTGGTCCCCCACCCACTACTGGTCCCTCCGGACCGGGAGGTAACCGTCCGGTCATAGCAACACCTGCTACTGCTACTCACCACACCATGACCCACCATGTCAACGATACTCCCACACATTGCTCCAGGATGCCCTCATCCTGGATACACGACCACATGCCCTCAGGAATTCCCTGTATCACTGCCTCCAGGCAGAGGCAAATATCCTCAAAATCTACTTTGGCATCCATCGGAGGAGCATGCGATGGTCCGACACTTGGGTCATCAAAATGGCGTCTCCTCACTGCTCTCTCATCATCAGCTAGTCTCGCCTCAACGTCCTCATGCCGACGTCTCTCTCCTGCCCGCGGCCCTCGTCACGGAAGTCTCCCCGACTCTTGGTAAGTCGGCGCTCTCAGTAGCTCAACCTCGCACCCGCGAGGTCCCACATCTACACATACAAAAAACCAAACAATAGTATCAACATCTATACAAAATACACATGTCATGCTATCTCAAAAATTCAATATATCAAACTCATAAACATACCTCGGTGATCAAACACCTCCCCTGGAGGTAACACCATGTCTGGATCACCCCAAAAGTCAACACTAGCATACAGATACTGCAGTATAACCTGTGACATCTTCCACCACAACTGTGTCGCCTCAGCCGTGAAAAAATGGCTGCCCTCGCCACCACCGTGGCGAACCAATATCGTCGACCACTACCTCAATCGTAGCTCTCGTGCACCAAGACCACCCAATAAAATCCTAGGGCGCAACATAGGCACCCTCTCCAAAAACCAGGCCACCAAGATAGACCCAAAGGCAAAGTCCCCAGTGTCAGTAGACCGACATCGATCCAACTGCCCCACCATCCTGGCATGTAGCATCAACCCCCAGGCAAAGTGCTCCCTGGCCAATGCCCTCCCCATAATCTTCAGGTGACCACCACTAATCCGCTGAGTCACAAGGGACCCATACACCCTCACAATCATTGTTGCTACACAGCGATGCGCTAGAGCATCCATCACCCCGATGCTCACGACAGAGCTCGACATATAGTTCTCCCTCGAGCAGTACCTCCGGCCCAAAGTTGCTAACATCACATCCGTAGGTAACACCGGCTCTGCTAGTAGGGGCGTTCCACGAAAAGGGAGCCCAGTCAAAAATTATATGTCCTCCACCGCAGTGAAGGCGATCTGCTCTCCCCACACCATAGAACAATGTAGGTCTAGACTCCACATCTGGATAAGAAACTACAGGAGATACTCTTGCACCCGTATCAACGGGCACTCGAAGAACTTTAGCAGCCCACAGGCTACCAAAGTGGCACAAACCCCTGGGTCCTTAATCGCCACAACATCTCTCAACTGGGACCAATCCCCCCTCTTGCCAATCAACTGGCATCGTGCAAAATGATTGCCTGCAACCACATAATACAGTCCTAGGTCAGCCATATTGACCATAAAAACATTAAAATAAGTTTTTTACCCATCATCCTTGCCCCCAAGGCGTGGCTGTTTAACCCACAGGCGCGCACATATGCATGCTTATTCACGTCACAGGCATGGCTATCCATCCTGCAGGCACACATACATGCGCTCCTTCCCACCCTATAGGGGCACCTCCATGTGCCACTGTCACGAACACAGGTGCGCATCAAAGCGCGCCTATCCACTACATAGTCACACACCCATGCGCGACTGTGTAGCAAACAGACGCGCATATCATGCGTGCCTTTGTCCCCCCTATGGATGCCCCCATGCGCAACTATCTGGATAACAAGTGCACCCTCATGCATGCATATTTTCGGATTGCTCACGCACTTGGGATCCCACACCCATAAAACCCCCTGTACGACCCTCCATATAGACCCTGCCCAAAAACAAAAAACCTATTTCTATGCAGGATGATAAGACTACCAACCTGAAGCTCATTGGTCCTAGATCGACTACCTCGTTCTCCCGAAATCTCCAAATATCCTCTGAATAACTCTTGTCCAGTCACTCTGCCAACAAGCACAAATGAGGTGGCAATGTGGGCCCTACAACTATATATAGGCCTTTCCGCCAAACTTCCAATCACCATTCTGGGAGCTCCGGGTGTTCGTTTTTCGATCCATCTTCAGCCACGGGATCAACATCCCGTCATCTACATCAAGATTGTCCCTGGGCCAGTTTTTATCCTTAACCCCCAGAGTGCCATTTTTTCATACCCTGTCCAGGTGCGTATGCTCATGTTCAAAATTATCAAATAAATGCTTGTATGTTCGATTCTCTTCAGATATTGTTCACGTTGGGTATTTGGTTTTCATGTGTGCGGGTACTTGGGCATCATACATCAAAGAAACCCCTTCAGGTATATAATTAGCACTGGCATGTAATCATTCCCTCTGAATCTCAGTTGCATCTCCGGTCACACCCTCTGACATTTTCCTTTAGGATCCCCATCTCCGGCTCTACAGTACCAACACCTCCATTGCATCTTCGAAACTGTCACCCGGTAGCACTCTCCCCCACATGAGTTGTCCCATTCATAGCACCCTTTTTCGCTTTGACACTCATGCTCTTTTTCAACCCTTTAGGGATGGGATTCCCGATAGTCTTACATCATGTCGCTAATTAGCCACATACTCCTTCTCCTCATTTTGATAGCTTTCCCACTGGACCCCCAGATTATCTCTTCAAGGTTCTATTTTGAATACACCTCTGCAGTATCATGAACCCTCCATTTTCATCCACAAATTAGTTTTCCCCTCTACAACTTTCCCTTCATTTCACTTACCTCATACAGAAACCTACCTGTGGGGCCCCCACCCTCCACAAGTTATCCAAGAAAATTGTTCCCTAACCGGCCCAACCATATTCCATTGGGGGACCTGTTTCTGTATTTGTACACTCATCCTAAATTATTCTTTATTTATTTGGTACATTGTAAAAAGCCTTTGTTTCCAGCATTTACATATCCTTTTGTCATCACCTTTGACGACCTTCTTCCCTTTTTTGGAAAATGCAACACATGTCGCCCTTGGTTTGGGCACTCCTTATCATCTACCCCTGTTGACATCATCCATATACTCTGAGTATCCCACATGCCACTTACCTCTGCCCTCTGAGTTTGTTCATTTTGTCCCCCCTCTGGCACAACTTATCCCACATCTTGTTGTCCCCCTGACACTCAACTTAGTTGAATAGTTGCGGCCACTTATACTTCACATATACCCCCAACCAAGGGCAGTCTTGAGTCTTCATACATCTTTCCTTCAACCATGTACCTCCTCCAGTTCCTAACCTCACCTATTAGATTTCACAAAGCCCTTTTTTTTTGGGAGTCGCACCCCCCTTTTGTCGACATCAGTGTAGTTTTCCAGAAGGGCGACAGTATCTTGACTCTCATTACCTTTCCAATGAGAGATCTCGGATGGCACAGGGAGAACCATAATTTCTCTCTACTGTCGTTGACCCCTGTAACATTCGAATTCAACACTTTCTCATGTTACGGTGGGTCTTACTTTGCGACTATTGTAGTTATTTCTTATATTTTCCGAAGACCTCTGAACTCGGCTGGGCTATCAATGCCTACAGAATCCGTGATCTTTCTTACAGATGTCACTGCCTACTTTTCAGAGTATGTTCCTCAGTAGAATTGTCTTCTACCTTTATCACGACCGCCCCCGAGGTCACTGCAGTTGTCTACATCAACACACCATTCCTTTTTGAGTTACATGACACGAGCATAGGGCATGCCCGCCTCATTTGTACACAGTTTATTTTTACACACCTTAAAAAGGTTGAGCTCTACAGGTTCCCTTCTCCCTCCAATGGGAACTCTTGACAATCCCACTATCACTCTCTCTTACAACAACACTCTTAGTAGAAGAAACATTGATGGATTTCGGCTATACGTATGCTCCTAACGTCATCCATCAGGGGGCATCTGTTATCACTGAAATTTCGTCCGCAAATGGTTACAAGAATTCAGCATCACCAAATAGTTATGAGGTCACCCATGGACCAAAATTACCACAAAATCATTTCCAAAGGGTCAAAAACTATACAACCAGTGACAAAATTAAAGTGCGCTATGACTACATAGGGCATCCGTGCACATGCGCAAAACAAAAATGCAACAAAAGAACACATGCACCTGATGCACGATTGTGGTCGCTAAAATCCACACACATCTGAGAACAACGCATTTATGAGAGTGGTCGGCCTCCCACCCACTTCTGGTTCAGCGTCCAAGTTGATTTGACACTCAAATATGGAATAGATCCGACTGGGTGGCTGGTCAAAGACCTAAAAATGCCCTAATTAGCCTCTTTCCACACTACAAGTTGGTTGCACAATACCTCAAAGAGGTGTTATAAAAAGGCCATGGGTGCACTTCATTTTTTAAGGAATTCAATAGCAAATTTATGCTGCTACTATTCTCTTAAGGAATCCTCTATTCTCATCAAGAGTATACTAGCACCATTACATTGGGAAATCCATCTCACCCCTTGAGTGGATTAGCAAAGAATTCTTTCACCATTTTCATTCAAAGTTGTAACAAGAACTTATTTTTGGGGGTCCAAGAGCCCTCCCTTGGAGGAAGAAGGGACTCATAGTCCTCTTTCTTCTTGGTGTTTTCTTTCACTGATATAAACCTTACCATTGGTGACATGGGTCTTATTGTTTCTTTTGTCCTTATGTCCCTATGCTCATTATTTTAGTTGTTATTTTATTTCTTAGTTTATTTCTTAGTTGTTCTTTTATATTTCTTTCTCTAACCCTTTTCCTTACAGTTGTCCTGCTTAGCAAACCCAACTAAGCTTGCAAGCGCTTCTATTTTGCTCACTAAGGTGACAAAAGAGGCACAACAGATTGGTGCTAGTAATGGTGCTAGTATACTCTTGATGAGAATAGAGGACTCTTCAATAGAATAGTAGCAGCATAACTTTGCTATTGAATTCCTTAAAAAATGAAGTGCACCAATGGCCTTTTTATATCACCTCTTTGAGGTATTGTGCAACCAGCTTTTAGTGTGGAAAGAGGCTAATTAGGGCTTTTTTAGGTCTTTGACCAGCCACCCAGTCGGATCCAGTCCATATTTGAGTGTCAAATCAACTTGGAAGTTGAACCAGAAGTGGGTGGGAGGCCGACCACTCTCATAAATGCATCATTCTTAGTTGTGCGCGGCTTTTAGCAACCACAGTCATGCATCGAGCGCATGTGCACTTTTCCTGTGTTTTTGTTTTGCGCATGTGCACGCGCGCCCTATGTAGTCATAACACACTTTAATTTTGTCACTGGTTGTATATTTTTTGATGAGAATAGAGGATTCCTCAAGAGAATAGTAGCAACATATCTTTGCTATTGAATTTCTTAAAAAATGAAGTTCACCCATGGCCTTTTTATAGCACTTCTTTGAGGTATTGTGCAACCAGCTTGTAGTGTGGAAAGAGGCTAATTAAGGCATTTTTAGGTCTTTGACCAACCACCCAGTCGGATCTAGTCCATATTTGAGTGTCAAATCAACTTGGAAGCTGAACCAGAAGTGGGTGGGAGGCCGACCACTCTCATAAATGCATCGTTCTTAGATGTGCATGGCTTTTAGCGCCCACAGTCGCGTATCGGGTGCATGTGCGATTTTCCTGCATTTATGTTTTGCACATGTGCGCGCGCGCCCTGTGTAGTTATAGCACACTTTAATTTTGTCATTGGTTATATAGTTTTTGACCCTTTGGAAATTCTTTTGTGGTAATTTTGGTCCATGGGTGACCTCATAACTATTTGGTGATGCTGAATTCTTGTAGATATGGGTGACCTCATAACTTGGCATTATGATCCAAGTGGGATCATTGTAGATATGAGAGTGAAAAACAAAAGTTCTCCATTTGTTCATATACTCAAGTCTGACATTGAGAATTTTTCTAACCGGACAGAGTGGCAAGTGAACACATTGGAAAACACTGAACAACAGTCTTCCTTAACCATGACTTTGCAGACTACCACTCCACAGATACCAAAGGAAAAAAGACCGAGGAAGGATATTTCTCCTTTAGTCACCGAAGTATCACCAGAGGATTTTCAGGTATACAGTAAGAGGCCTAAAACAACTCACACCACTCACAGGTTCGGGGAGGAAAAGACCCAGCCTGCCAAATTGGCCGAGGGAGAAAGTACACCAATTGCTTTAAGCGGCCATCATATGATATCTACTTCTTCTTCAAAGAAGCATACTGATACAATTGTGACCACCCAACCTCCACAGGGATCTGTAAAGCTGAGCATTTTTTAGAAATATGATATGATGAAAAAGAAGAATCAGATGTTGACCAGCAACACATATGCTCAATTCTGGAAGCAAACGTCCACAGCACAACATAGGCTTTTATCATCTTTTGATACAGAGAAAGGAAAAATGCACCTGGATTTTCTACAAGCATCAGTACCTCAACCCACAGAGATCACCGACTATAAAAGGCGAACCCTTGAATTTGATGCCAAACAAGTTCATCCAGCTGACCAGATGGATCTGTACACGCAGACTAGTGAAACAATTTTCTCCATATTGGCCCATGCTTCTTCTACTACTGAAAAATTACAACTCTCCCTGAACAATGTTCAGACTCAGTTAAAGTTGGAAAATATAGTATATTTTGCCAAGGATAACAGAATCAAGTATTTATAAGAATTGGTGCTCAAGATTGGGTATGACCCCTCGAATGTGAAAGCAGCATAGGAGATGCTGAAGAAAAAGAATGCTGACATATCATATCTGAGAAAGAAACTAAAACGACCACCTACAGAAGACTCACAGGCTAAAGAAATGGTTGAGACGAAGGATGAGAAAGAGGAATTACTAAAGCTGATCATGCAACAGAACGTGCAGATAAAGAAAATGGAGGCAAAATTGGAAAGGTTGGTGAAGGAGAAAGAACATGAAACACCTATGGAATTCATCCTACTGATTGTGTTTCCCCTGACAACAGTTGGCACAAAAACTGTACCAACAACCACTACAGCAGAAATTCCATCAGCAACCCCACTGACAGCCTTGGAAAAATATGTAGAGCTAACAAAATCAATGAAGGAGATGACCCTGCAAGGAAAAGAAATCAGCAGACTAAAAAAGGAGGTTGAGAATCTCTAGGAGTTTAAGTCTTCCTACTAGACAAGCTACAATATTGAGAGGCAAGTAGCGGAAAAGATCAAGCAAGAATTACAACAGCTTCAAAAACAAACAGTGGGAGGCAAAACACTAGCAGAGGCTAAGGAGAATATTTGGATGGATATCTCCAAATCCATAAATGAAATATGGCCCATGGTGAAAATGATGTTCGAGCAACATGACCTGGTGCTAAGAAGCAGACAAGCTATTGACAAGATAAAAGGAGAGCTGGGTGAAATTCCCATAGAAGCTAACAAAATCATTAGGTTTATGAATTCAAAGACCAGGGAGGAATTGGAAGACCTGAAGATTGAAGACAGGACAAATATTATCCTTGAATTCATGATGGTGCTAACCAAAAGAGGATTGATGGTGCGGCTTGAAGAGAAAGTCTAGAACATGGACATCGGAGTTCAACAGTTTTCCAGCAAGATCGATGCCCTACAAAACAAAAGGTCTTTCTGGTTTAATGGTGTTAAATGACAAGTTGATGACCCTTCCTGACTACAAGCAGAAGATAGATACAGTGGCCAAGGACAGTTCTAAGTTATTAGGGATACAAGGAAACATAACAGGCAAGGAATTCTTGGAGACTTTGCAGCCAAACCTCAGCATACAACACGAAACCAAATATCTTTTCATAGTCAAGACGACTTTTTCCAAGTATACTGAAATGGATGAAACCTACCAAAGACTGCTAAAAGTCACCATTCTCAGTCAGCTGAGATGGGAAGAGTTGTGCAATTTGATCAAGTAAAAGATGAGGTGCCCAATCTAAGTCAGCAAACAGAGTAGTCAAAGTCACGTGAATGACTCACCAACGACCTTCCCCAAAATCAACATGAAAATCTGACAGATCATCATCAGTTTCAACATTTTTGTATCTTGTTATCTAGTTAGTTAAATTTAGAATCTACCACGTCTTGATAATTAATGACATGGTAATTTTTAACTTTGGTTATAAATATTTCAAACTTTGAAGTATTGAGGGTTGATCTTTATGCCCAAGCAAGTTGTAAGAACTATAATTTTTATCAGAGGTCTACCAGCAATAAAAGGGATTTTTCACAGGATTCTCGTGCGTTAACTGTTGGTGAAGTTTTCTCATCTTTGTCGAATGTTTATCTTTCTCGGTATTCATTTTGTTTTTCTAAATTTGATTATTTGGAAGTAGCGAAAGTTGCAGAATTTATCCTCATATACTCTGTCTCTAACTTCAAATAATCTAAATGTTTTTTTCTGAAGTTATAATTAAGAAATTATTAAATTCTTCTTGGTTATAATTTATTATCTCATCTTCTTTGCTTTACATCATTTTTATGCTAAAGAATCCAGTAGTTGCATTATCCTGCCCTGTGAGAATACCTTTTATCGTCTATCCATTGATCTCAGAACTTTATAAAATAGACCCCATAGCCCAATGGATGCATAAGCGACATTTCAGCCATTTTCATAAAAAACAAACAACTTGGTCCTATTTATTTTAACTAGCCTAATATTTGAATTTTCAAAACAAAGTTAAATTTTACATAGAGATCCCTCTCTGAAACTGGAAGGGATAGATCCTAGTTTCAAAGTGGTTGGATAAAGTTACCTCTGGTAAATTTCTTCTTCCTTTCAACAACCTCTGGAAATTTACAGAGTGATAACATAATTGGCAACCGTGTTGGGGACCGAACAAACTTTACATATCCTACGATTTCTTTTCCCTAGACAAAGAAAACTTTATTTCTGAACTAATCACAAGATCTAAACTTATAAGAGATAAAAGTTTGTAAATAGTATTCCTAAAATTCTAAAAGATTAAAATTCTGGCTCCTAAAAGAGTTTTCACCAGATCTCATCCAGATCTAGAACCTGCCATAGCAATAGACAATCCTGAAAAATTACTTAGAAAGAAAAACACTGTAGAGGGTTCTGGGAGTCACAGTCCACTTCATAGGTCCCCTTCTCTTCCAGAGAAGTTGGTTGTCCTTCAGGATCTCGAGTTTGACATATCTTTTTAACAAATCCTTTTTAGAACAAAATTTGACAGCTTTGTAAGTGAAACGGTTTTGGATCAAACCATCTTTCAACCCAGGACCCCTGACATACTTTCTCCCAGAGCTGAAGTTGATCAATGCTTCCTCCAAGAATTTGACGAGCTAGAAAATCTAGTTTCCAATCTTGATCAAGCCTTAGACAAAGCTCACTTTCAGAAGTCGGTCGAACTTTCTACCTTAACTATTGTCGCATCTTTTGTTAGACCTAAACTAGTTCACTCACCTCCTCCCATCCTCTCCTCTTCTACAACTTCTGTCACCTCACCTCCTATCACACAGGTTGTTGTTTAGCCTCCTCCACTAATCATGGCAGCAAGATATGCTCCATTGGTGCTGGTTTCTCCTCTACAGGCTATGCCTCAGGATTATCAAACCAGACTCCCTTAGTAAGATAGTACTGGTCCTCTAAATGCACAACAACAGGTTGACAAAATGAATGATTATTTTGATTTGCAGGAAATGGATGAAGTCGATGTACAGATGAGACTATTTGCACAGATTCTGACTAGAGAAGTCAAAAAGTAGTTAAAAACCTTACGTGCTACTACCATAACTAACATTGTTTCTTTTCATCGAAATTTCCTTGATAGGTGAGAGATAAATAAGAATCCTTTTCATATCTTATTAGAATATGAGAATATCAAAAGGAATTAGGGGGAGACAGTGTAGGATTACTGCACCCATTTCAATAACCTATACAATGCAATTCCAACTGATATCAAACCACCTCAAGGCCTGACATTGATAAAATTCCTCGACGGTTTCGACGCTAACATGTCGTATCAGCTAAGGGAAAGAAACTCTACTACTCTGGAAGACATGCAGAAAAGCACTGTTAGTGTGGAAGCAAATCTTTTGGCCAGAAGGGACAGGAAGAGAACAAAAAGGAGGGTCACCATCAAGGAAGAGCCTTCTACTTCCTCATCAGATGTGAAACTAGATTCTCTAGCCATATCTATGGAGAAAATGATGGAGAGACTCACTATAACCAACATAAACCCACCTAGGGAGAACCAAGCCGCTCCTCAAATTCAAAACCCAAACTTCAGAAGAAATCCACCCCAGATCAGGCATAGAGATCCTAGAGATCAAAGAGAACAGAGGGGGCCTGATCAACAGATCATACCACCCCTTCAGGAGAATTATGTCGATGATGGGGAGGAGGTAATCGAGGAGTTTGATGAAACTCATATAAACCTCATGGGCGATCACAATCACGATCATGAATCCATTTTTCTCACCCAGGAGGAGCATGAGATGTTTATCCTGTCACAAACAAAGGTCAATGAAGAAGTAGAAGAAATAGAACAACGAGTGTTTGAGAATTCTATAATGGAGGTCCATAGGCATATAACCTAAGGAGAAAGAGGGAAAATGACAACCCTCCATAGAAGGATGCTAAAACAAAGAAGGCTATTGTAACAAAGATAATAGTTGAAACCAAGAAAACCTCAGAAGACTCTCTCAAGAAAGTCCCTGAGAGAAATGATGTTGAATATCCTGCAAAAAAAACTCCAGAAATTCTACAAAGAGAAAATTAGACTAAAGTTTCATCAACTAGTCAATCAAGGGAACCTAGACACAAAGCTCCAATAAATAAACTTTAGGTACAAACCCTAAGAAAATCTTCCACTACTTTCAGCCTTGAAGGGGAACTAGCTAAATTGAAGATTCCCATTCCCCTCTCTGAGATGATGAACAAAAACACTTACAAGTCTCACGTGATTAAAGCTTTAAGAATCAAACCTGAGATAGGTACTAAGGCTTTGAACATTGGAGCTGTAAATTACTCGAACACAGTAAATCTTGTTGATGACTGACCAGAGATCCTGTTTGGTCCTGAAGTTGATGGTCAAACTGATAATGGTGTCGTGGCCCCTTTTCACATCAGCCTAAACATCCACGATTTCGTATTACATAACACTATGCTGGATTCAGGTGCCCCTCATAGCCTAATGCCCAAAGCTATGATGGAAAAGTTGGGACTCGAGGTCACCAGACCCTATAAAGATTTTCACTCTTTTGACTCTAGTAAGGTTAAATGTATAGGCCTGATCAAAGACTTATGTATCACCTTATCTCAAATCCAAACAAAGAGTATGGTAATGGATATAGTAGTTGCAGTTATTCCCCCAAAGTATCATATGTTACTGTCAATATCATGGTGAGCTAAGCTGAAAGGAACCCTGCATCTAGATATGTCCTATGCCACCATCCCAGTATTCAGACAACAAAGGAGACTGTATAGAGAAACCTTGACGAAGTATATCGTTAGTAGTCAGGAAAAGCTGCATAACTACCCATTATACTCTGCACACTCTGATATAGACTCTTTCATTCTATAAAATGATGGTGATTTGGAAGAACAAATCGCTCAGCTAGAAGATGATACGCATGATTCGAAAGGATGTAAAGAACTCATTGAGGCAAGAAAGGTGGAAACTGTAGAAATGGAGGAACTGCCAACAGATTTTTGGAGCATGGATTTCGATGATCCCGTAAGCAAATAAGGAGTCGGGGGTAGAGTTTGGTTACATAATCACAGATAAAGGTATTCAAAGAGCCATTCATACAAACTAAATTTCCAATGCACTAACAACATAGCTGAGTACGAAGCTTTGATGCTTGGCCTGAAACTAATGAAGAAAGTTGGTGCCAAATAGATAATGGTAAGGGGTGATTCTGAATTGATTATCAAGTAAATAAAGGGTGAGTATGCCACTAAACATCCTAGACTTAGAGCCTATAGGAATGTTGTTTTGGATGCCCTTCAATGTTTTACTGAAATTGACTTGCAGGTAATGCCTAGAGGACAAAACATACTCATAGACGGGTTGGCTACATCAATAGCTACCAGTAAAATTCCTTTCCGTCCCACTCGAAAGTACATAGTGGAGGTGAAGTGTAGACCAACCATTCCTGACAACATCAGATATTGGCAGGTATTTGGAAATGATGATCAAATTCAATACTTTCTACAATGTAAGAATGAATTCAAATGTACAGACATAGATTTAGAAAATGATGATGAGATTGTAAATAAATCTATTTTTGAAATAGGTAGTGTAAATATCATAGATTCCGAAGGCTTGAATGAAAATAAAATAGATTCAGATAAATTGAATGAAAATGAGAGAGATTATGATATTCTACAGTTGAAAAATAATGTGTTTCCTAGAGGTTTAGTTCCACTGGAAGACTTGTTTGATTTTAACGATGTAGCCAAAAAACCTAAAATTGAAGCTAGTGGTGAGGAGGTTGAAGAGTGCTACATAGGAATAGATGAAAATCCCAAGATGATAAAACTTTCTAAATCTCTGCCCCCTGAGTAAAAATGCAAATGCATTGAACTTTTTAAGGAATACGTGGATGTTTTTTCCTGGGGATATGAGGACTTAAAATCCTACGACACAAGTATCATACAACATCAGATTCCCATAAAAGAAGAACACAAACCTTTCAGACAAAAACTTAGGAGAATAAATCCCAAGCTACTTCCCCTGATAGAGAAAGAAATAAAAAAGATGTATGATGAAAAAATCATAGTCCCCTTGAGATTTTCCAAATGGGTTTCTAACCTAGTTCCCACCAGGAAGAAAACTGGCGAGATCCGACTTTGCATAGATTTCAGAAATCTGATCAAAGTCTCCCTCAAAGACAATTACCTGTTGCCCAAAATGGACCACATTTTACAAAAGGTAGTTGGGGCCAGTAGGATCTCCTTACTAGATGGTTTCTTGGGTTATAACCAAGTCCTTGTTCATCCAAAAGATCAAGAGAAGACATCATTCACCACTCCATGGGGGACTTTCATGTATGTGAAAATTCCTTTTGGTCTGATGAACGCTGGCGCCACTTTCCAAAGAGCTATGGACATTTCTTTTGTGGATGAGCTTGGGAGATTTATAGTCATATATCTGGATGATGTGACTGTGTACTCCAAATCCGATGAAGAACATCTACATCATCTCATACGAGTGTTTGAGAAATGCAAAAAGTTCAGGATTTCATTGACTCCCCAAAAGACCCTTTTCGGTTTAGAGGAAGGAAAGTTGTTGGGACACATAATATCAAAAGATGGAGTTAAAATAGATCCAAGCAGGATAGAATCCATCCATAAGGTGGAACACCCTAGAAACATCAAATAATTACAATCATTCATATGAAAAATAAACTTCTTGAGAAGGTTCATACCCAACTTAGCTGAACTTCTTAGGAACATCACAAATATGTTAAAAAAGGACACCAAAATAAGATGGAACACTGAGTCCAAACAATCATTTGCACAGGTGAAGCATGCACTTACATGAGCTCCAGTCTTGATCAACCTGGACTACACCAAAGACTTTTACCGTTTCTCCTTCGCCTCTAAGCATACCATCGTAGCAGTGCTACTGCAGAAAACAATGAAGGGTATGAACAACCCATAGTATTTTTCAGCAAATCTTTGAGAGGTGTTTCTTTGAACTATAACATAATGGAGAAACAAACCTTTACCCTGGTAAAGTCCATAAAGTATTCAGAGTCTATATTCTCCATTCTCACACAATTGCTTACGTTCCAAACACAGTTGTAAAGGATATCCTGACTCAAGATAATCCAGATGGTAGGAGAGGAAAATGGATTGTGGTTATTCTGGAATATGACATTGAAATAAAACCTACTAAACTGATCAAAGGACAAGGTCTAGCAAAACTAATGGCTGAATCTAATTTTCATGCTCTATATATAAAAATTTTGGCTGCAGTCGACGAGCAGGAAGAGCAGGTGAATCCAAATGTGAAAGAGGTATTCTTAAACTCCCCTTGGTACATAGTCCTCATTTTTGTACTTCATAACTTACAAGCTCCTCCTGGTTTTACTAAGACCAAATCAAGATTTATTAAATTAAAAGCATTGAAATTTTTTATTCTAGAAGGTAATCTTTATTGAAAATACCCTGGTGGTATCTTTCTTAATTGCCTGTTAAAAGATGAAGATGACAAAGTTCTTCAATATTTTCATGCAAGTGATTATGGAGGACACCTGAGCTGGAAGACCACAACCAACAACATTTTGAGAGCTGGTTTCTATTGGCCTACGTTGTTTGTTGATGTTGATCAGAAGGTCACCTCATGCCACAAATGTCAAGTATTCGAAGGTAAAAAGAAGCTCCTTCCTTTACCCCTGAAGCCCATATCAGTTGAAGCCCCTTTCTAGCAATGGGGCTTGGACATCATCGGAGAGATACACCCTCCTTCTTCAGGCCCACTAGTGGATCATCACTGCCACAGACTATTTCACGAAGTGGATCAAAGTTGTACCATGTAGGCAAGTCACTAACTCTGTCATCATTAAATTTCTGGAAAATCATATTTTTTCTCGTTTTGGATGTCCAAGAAAAATCATAGCTGACAATGCAGCAGCCCTCCGATCCAAAAAGCTCATTGAGTTTTGTAGCCAGTATCTCATTACTTTTGGACACTCCACAGCTTATTACCCTCAAGGAAATGGGCTAGCTGAGTCCTCCAACAAAACTTTGGTGAACATCATTAAGAAGACACTGGAAGAAAACAAGAAGTCATGGAATAATAAGCTAGTTTTCGCACTTTGGGCCAACAGACTTACCACCAAGATATCGATTGGTATGTCTCCATACCAGTTGGTTTATGTCACTGAAGCAGTTTTCCCTACCTCCTTGGGAGTTCCGATCATGAAACTGTTACAGGATATGCAAGCCGAAACAAATGATTCTCAAAGGAGAATAAATCAGATTATCCATTTGCAACAATCTAGGGAATATGTATACAACAAAACCCAGGTCATCCAGAAAAATATGAAAAATATTTTTGATAAAAGAACTAAAGAAGATGATTTTGAGTAAGGTGATTTGGTGATGAAATGGGATTCCAGAAATGTGGACAAGGGTAAACATGGAAAATTCTATAGCTTATGGAAAGGCCCTTATACCATTCATGCATTCAGAGGAAACAACACATTTCTACTAAAAAACATTGATGGATTAGACCTACCACGTGGACCGGTTAATGGCAGGATGCTGAAGCATTATTTGCCTCCTCAATAAATATCTCATGAATCCATATCCATTGTACATACCATTTCCCTTTTCATTCAGGTTTTGTGTAGGTGATATTGGTTGGGTGATTGAATCTTGCAGAGAAGGCCCTAAGCCACTAACCAATTCCACCAAGTTCCCAAAATAAAAAAAAACAGATAGCAGTAGTAAAACAATGGAGGAAACCTTTTATAGACATCATAAAACAGGTTCTTGGCACTTCACAAGGAGAGTACCATCCCCAGGTGGAGCCGCTGTTATAACGCTATAATTTATAGGATCATCTGGTGATTGAATTTTTTTACCCTATTTTGATGTATGTTGTCTTGCAAATAATATTCCACTCTTGCAAATTATTTTCAAAAAGAAAAAAGAAAGAAAGAAAAGAAAGAAAAGAAAAGAAAAGAAAAGAAAAGAAAAAATGAGAAAAAGAATAAAAGAGGGCATAAAAGAAACTGGATAAAAGCCCCATGAAATAACAATGACTTAAATCCATACAGTTTAATTATGGTTAAGTCTCTTTGAATTTATGTTGATAGGTCTAGTGAATAATCCTGGCTAAACTGTTTAATATTAACTAGGCAGTTAGGTTATTTAGTGAATAAATTTGATCAAACTGTTCAATCCTGATCAAATAGCCCCAAGGTAGAGTAATTCCTTAGCCCAACAGTGTAATCTAGGATAAATCAATAGTTAGGAAGGATAGGACATAGGTTATCCAGTCTTTCCTTCAATAAATATGGTTGTCCTTCAATAAAATCCATGATTTTGATGTTTGGGTTATGTTTCCTAACTCCATGGTGACCAAAGCAGGTGAAGCAGTGCACAAAACCCACAAAAAACACTAAGCCTAAGTTTTTGCTGCACATATTAAATCACGCCCGGGGACTAAAGATTGCACGAAGATCTATGACTAAGATGAGATTTCGAAACCCCCCGACCATTCTACCTTTAACGGTGGGGGAGGGGGGAGGGGGTCTGGAATGGTGATTAACAAGTGTGCATGGATCTATGGTCAGCCTAATAGTGCATAGATGGATGGTCTATAGTGAATTTTGGGCCCCCTGGACCATTCTACCTTTAATGGTGGGGGGGGTGGGGGGGGTCCGATATAGAGACTAAAGTAAGCGCATAAATCAATGGTAGATCCAACGGTGCTTGGATCTACAGTTAGCAGAAGATCATGGACCCCCCCAACCATCCTACCTTTAACATCAGGGGGGGTCCGGAATGAGGTGGTTTTTCCTGGTGAGCCCCATTCCAACATGTCATCAACCCATTGCCTAAGACTCCCTCCACTCCAAACCAGTTACTGTTTACCACCCTTCTGACTTATTGCCATACAACCACTACCTCATGACATCATCCTCCATTATCCCACCACCTCATGATGTCATATCTCATTACCCATCCTCACAAGTCCCATCTCATAACTCCATCAGCCTGTCCCCTCCATTCGCCTATTACAAGTCACATCCCTTTCCCCCTATCATCCAACCATCGTCCTCCACATCATCCTATCACACCCGTCACCCATCCTTACATGCCACCTCATGCCTCAATTGATTCGTTGGCCATTTATTATGGGCTAACATACTCGTTAGTCTGTTGATATGTACCCCATGCCTAACAGATACTCGTTTTCTTAGTCTTAACCCCGTTTCCACCATTTATGCACTGCTCGTATTCCCTACATGCCCCAAAACTCTTTGTCTCACCTTTCCAACCAGTAACCCAGCCGTAGCCTTTGCCTACTAACATTTTGTTTCAGTGTGCAGGTACCTAGTGGATCGATGGCGCCTAAATCTAAAAGATCAGAGGTCGAGGAAAATCCATTCCTCCCACGTCCTGTCGATCTCAACCACATTCCGCTCGCAGATAAGGATTAACTAATCACAGAAACCAAGTGCAAATTCAACTTCGCTGAACTGCAGACATGGTTCAAAGACACATTCATGGATCACAACAATGAGATTGGGCTGTGGGAGTCAAATATCCCTCTGTATCTTTTTCCCCAAGTCCACCATTTTCCTGAGTTCGATCTCAAATGTCAGGCGCATTACCTCCCCAACCAAAGAACCATAGTGTCATCATCTAGAGAAGCTCTATTCTCCATCATACCCAAGGCCATATATCAAATGATGCAGATACCTAGAGCCGACTCTCCTCACTATTGAAGCTCTTATAGAAATGTACCAGAATCTGATGTTTCCCCAAAGAGCGCAATTTTTTGAGATGTTCCTTCCACAGGATGCCCAATTTCCCAAGAAAAATCCCCCATACTATTCCTCCATGTTCTCAAAAAAGGGAAACCATATTATCTCATCATTGTGTTGTCTGCTCAACTATTTCTTAGACGAGTGGGTGGATGAACCCATCTTGGGTTTCCTATCCATTTTCTCGACTGAAGAAAAGGCCTCCATCCAGTTCGATTACAACACATTTTTGGCCAAAAACATCCACGATCAGCTTCTCAAATTCCCCACAGAGGGCATGTTCCGGTATTCGTCAATATTGTCTTATATGTTCATTTTCTCCCAAGCAGACATGTTCTCCTTCCCTATGCAGAAGATGGACCAGGATGACAAACCACAGGCTGTAACCTCTTGGACGTCATTGCTCAGAAGAAACTCCACAGAATTCAATTTCAAGCAATTTATTGAGCAGTTTTACCATCCAGTGGTAAGCTTTCTCAGTGGAAAACCAGAGTCAAGGATAAATGAGGAGGTCTAGAGAATATTACACCTCTCTAACCTCGCCAAAACAAGATATTGGTACCTTTATCAAAATCATACTGAAATCAGGGTATATGGATGTAAGCTGTCACCATACAAGTTGCCTACATATTTGCCTGTCAGGATATTTTCCCTAGAGTTTATTAGGCAAATGATCAATTCAGATGATATACATTTTGTATCTCTAAAGAAAAAGAAACAAATGAGAATCAAAGGGCAGATAGGACCTTTTATCTGCAACAGTCGAGCTGATGGTGAAGAAGCAGACAAATTATTAAAGGAAATGAAATTCACTGCCAATTTCACTTAGCATTATGATCCAAGTGGGATCATTGCAGAGATGAGAGAGAAAAAAAAAAGTTCTCCATTTGCTCATATACTCAAGCTTGGCATTGAGAAATTTGCTAACGAGACAGAGGGTCAAGTGAACACCTTGGAAGACACTGAACAATAGTCTTCCCTAATCATGACTTCCCAGACTACCACTCCACAGATACCAAAGGAAAAAAGACCGAGGAAGGATATTTCTCCTTCAGTCACTGAAGTATCAACAGAGGATTTTCAGGTATACAGTAAGAGGCCTAAAACAACTCACACCACTCACAGGTCCGGGGAGTAAAAGACCCAACTTGCCAAAGTGGTCGAGGGAGAAAGTACACCACTTCCTTCAAGTGAAGTACACCACGTCCTTCAAAGAATATGACTGATACAATTGTGACCACCCAACCTCCATAGGGATTTGTAAAGCTGATCATTTTTTAGAAATACGATATGATAAAAAAGAAGAATCGGATGCTGACCAGCAACACGTATGCTCAGTTATGGAAGAAAACGTCCATATCACAACACAGACTGTTATCATCTTTTGATACAGAGAAAGGAAAAATGCACCTGGCTTTTCTGCAAGCACAGGTACCTCAACCCACAGGGATCACTGACTATAAAAGGTCAACCCTTTAATTTGATACCAAACAAGTTCATCCAACTGACCAGATGGATCTGCACAAGCAGACTGGTGAAATGTTTTTCTCCACATTGGCCCATGCTTCTTCTACTGCTGCAAAATTACAAGTCTCCTTGAACAATGTTCAGACTTAGTTAAAGTTGGAAAAGATATCATCCTTTTCCAAGGATAATAGAATCAAGTCTTTAGAAGAATTGGTGCTCAATATTGGGTATGACCCCTCGAATGTGAAAGCAGGAGAGGAGATGCTAAAGAAAAATAATGTTGACATGGCATCTCTGAGAAAGCAACTAAAACTTCCACCTACAGAAGACTCACAGGCTAAAGAAATGGCTAAGATGTAGGATGAGAAAGAGGAATTGCTAAAGCTGATCATGCAACAGAACGTGCAGATAAAGGAAATGGAGGTAGAATTGGAAAGGTTGGTGAAGGAGAAAGAACATGCAACACCTATGGAAGTCATCCCACTGAGTGCATTTCCCCTCACAATAGTTAGCACAACAATTGTACCAACAACCACTACAACAGAAATTCCATCGCCCACCCCACTGACAGCCCTGGAAAAATCTGTAGAGCTAACGAAATCAATGGAGGAGATGACCCTGCAAGGAACAGAAATCAACAAATTGAAAAAGAAGGTTGAGAATCTTTAGGAGCTTAAGTCTTCCTACCAGACAAGCTACAATATTGAGAGGCAAGCAGCGGAAAATCTCAAGCAGGAATTACAGCAGCTTCAGAAACAAATAGTGGAAGGAAAAACACTAGCAGAGGCTAAGAAGAATATTTGGATGGATATCTCCAAATCCATAAATGAAATATGGCCCATGGTGCAAAACATGTTTGATCAAGATGACCTGGTGTTAAGAAGCAGACATGCTATCGACAAGATAAAAGGAGAGCTGGGTGAAATTCCCAGAGAAGCTAACGAAATCATTAGGCTTCTGAATTCGAAGACCAGGGAGGAATTGGAAGCCCTGAAGATTGAATATAGGACAGATACTATCCTCAAAGTCAAGAGGGTGCTGACCAAAATAGGATTGATGGTGCACCTGGAAGAGAAAGTCCAGAACATGGAAATCGGAGTTCAACAGTTTTTCAGCAAGATTGATGCCCTACAAAAGAAAGGTCTTCCTGGTTTAATGGTGTTAAATGACAAGTTGGTGACCCTTCCTGACTACAAGAAGAAGATAGCTAGAGTGGCCAAGGATAGTTCTAAGTTCTCAGGGATACAGGGTAGCATAATAGGCAAGGCATTCTTGGAGACTTTGCAGCCAGACCTCAACATACAACACTAAATCAAATATCTTTTCATAGTCAAGACAAATTTTTCCAAATATACTGAAATGGATGAAACATACTGAAGACTGCTCAAAGTCACCATTCCTAGTCAGCTGAGATGGGAAGAGTTGTGCAATTTGATCAAGTAAAATATGAGGTGCCCAATCTGAGTCAGCAAGCGGAGCAATCAAAGTCGCGTGAATGACTCACCAACAACCTTCCCCAAAATCAACATGAAAATATGACAGATCATCATCAATTCCTACATTTTTGTATCTTGTTATCTACTTAGTTAAATTTAGAATCTGTCATGTCCTGATCATTAATGACAGGATCGTTTGCAATTTTGGTTCTAAATATTTCAATCTTTGAAGTATTGAGGGTTGATCTTTACGCCCAAGCAAGTTGTAAGCACTGTAATTTTTATCAGAGGTCTACCAATAATAAAAGGGATGTTTCACAGGATTCTCTCGTGTTATTTGTTGGTGAAGTTTTCTCATCTTTGTCGAATGTTTATCTCTCTCAGTATTCATTTTGTTTTTCTATATCAAATTATTTGGAAGTAGCGAAAGTTGTAGAATTTATCCTCATATACTCTGTCTCCGACTTCAAATAATATAAATGTTTTCTTCTAAAGTTATAATTAAGAAATTCTTAAATGCTTCTTGGTTATAATTGGTTATCTCATCTTCTCTACTTTACATCATTTTTATGCTAAAGAATCCAGTAGTTGCATTATCCTGCCCTGTGAGAATACCTTTTATCATCTATCCATTGATCTTAGAACTTTATAAAATAGACTCCATAGCCCAATGTATGTGTAAGAGACATTTCATCCATTTTCATAAAAAATAAACAACTCGGTCCTATTTATTTTAACTAGCCTAATATCTGAATTTTCAAAACAAATTTAAATTTTACAGAGAGATCCCTCTCTGAAACTGGAAGGGATAGATCCCATTTTCGAAGTGGTTGGACAAAGTTACCTTTGGTAAATTTCTTCTTCCTTTCAACAACCTCTAGGAATTTACAGAGTGATAACAGGTACATGAGTAAGTCTTCCACATAGGGTTATCATCTTTCCTTTAAACAATCCTATCCCTCCTAGTGAAGGAATCATAGCAGGCTTTTCCAAAATTTCCCAAGTACTTTCTGGCATAATGTTCACCTTTGTTTCCTCATCCAATAAACAGTCTATGTCAAAGTCTCCTATTCTTGTTTCTATGCACTACTTTTCTTTTAAGATCTCTGGTAAACTGATGTCTCTGTGATCATTTAATGTTTCTTTCAGCTGTAATAACATAGTCTCTGATTCTTTCTGATTCTCTAACATATCCTTATTTTCTTGACCTTCTTCATGGTTTGCTTGTCTCAAGTTCATCTTCTCAAATTTAGAAATCATGCTAGGGCAATCCAAAATCTCATGACCAACAACTTTACAACAAAGACAAATAGGACCTCTACAGGGAATTCCTTAGCAAGATGTCCAGGTCTTCTACAACTATAACAAAGTGTCAATCCTCTCTTTCTCTTAAAATATCCCCAACCTTTCTTGTACTCTGCATTGGGATCACGGTGATGGACTTGCAATCTGCAAAAATAGTTTCTAGTGTCCTGCATCCACTTGTTAGTCCAAAAATTCTTTCTATGCATAGTAATAACATATCTTCCACTACTTCTATCAAATCTATTAAGATCAAATCTTCTTTCTTCTAACTATGCCCTAGTTTTGAGACTAGGACCAAATCTATCAATCATACCTAGATCCATACTTTCGAAGCAAACATTTCCACTCATCTTACCTTTATCAGAGAACAAATATTTAAGATATTACCTCTTTCTTCAGATCGGGCTTCCTTCTCTTAGCATAGAGATTCGCAAGTCAAGTATAATACTGCGCACTATAGCAATAGATCTATGCATAGATATTTCTCTTTTCTTTAGTTCCCAACAATCACAGTTTCAGGTCCCGACATCAAAACCATTTGTTGGCACAGGGGCAGACCCAGGGTTCAACACTTTAATAGTGCACAACAAAACCCTAACTATTGGCCCTTTCGACAACACCTGTGAACCAGATGAAGTCTCACCTGAGGTAGAGGTAGGGGGGGTTGCAGGACTCAGGTGTCTGCAACCTAGCTGGGACACAGATCTGTGATCAAAATACTTGAAAAAATCACTTATCAATTAACATTCATTAGTCTTTAATCCTTATTCACATCGCATGTTAAACCCTTATTACAGATTGACGTAGTAACAACCAATATCAAGTACCTATAACCATTCAACACATAACATCAGAGAAGATCTAGTCATTCATTCATGTATACAACACTAAGCATCAATGGATTTACCTATTACACCAAGATTACTACACTAAGCAATTAAATACATAAACAAAATTAACATCATAGAACAAAGCACATCGACACAGGATATACGTGGTTCACCCCAGTGTGGGGCTACGTCTACCAACTCTTATTCTCTTCTTTATTAGTCTCTTCAATATCCTTACAAGCACTAAGCCACAAATCCAACCCCGCATAGGATTGGAGATCTACGCGCACCTCACTAGATCCTCCTTCCCCTAGTTATATCAAATCACAAATCCTTACACAGTCTATGCACAAAGTACTTACAAAACTCTTGCACTTAGCTCTACAATCCTTAACACATCTTCTTGCACATAGCTAATATTAGCACTAAGCCATCGACCCCTTCTTACCTCACCTAGATACTTATTTATACATTACAAAAGGACCTAAACATGGGAAAAACCCATGGGCCAGCATCCCATACCCGTTACATAAACCCTAAAACCCAAAAAACCCGCAAAAAGGGAGATATCCCACGATCTTCGCTTTGCCTGGGCGCTTCGTCTTCAACAATCCTATCGAAGTCCCAAAAATGATAAAATGCGACCAACGTTTCCACAAAACATGGTCGAGGGCCAACACTACACAAGGATTTTCTCTTCCAACACTGGGACACTACGTGGTTACCTAATCCACAAAAAGTGCATGGTATTTGATGCCACAAACTCTGTTTTATATGATCAACATGCTTACCATCAAATGGAATTTTAGATTTTTGAGATTTCTTACACCTTGGTGAGTTTCCTCTGGAATCAGACTGGAAAGAAGAGTTGGTCTCAACTCTGTCATTGTGATTCTCACCTCTCCCTGGAGATGTATCGAATCCTCGATCATGAGAAGTTGTGCTCTCAACTTGCATTGAGTCAATTTCATCTCTTGATGAACTGTTGACCTCTGGAATGTCAGTGACTATCCTCGAGCCTTCTTCCTTAATGGTTTTGGATATTTCTCCAACATCCTTTGGGACATAGCCTATCCTAGCATATCGAGGCCAAACCATTGCCTCGATGGGATCCACAATACCTTGGCCATTGGTTCCAAGGCCTCCTCCTTCGTATCCCATTTTTCTCATCAACTTTAAGCCGATGCAAGAAGCATGTTGTTCAAGGATTTCAAAATAATCATCATCATTAATCAAGAAAGGAACCACACATGGTTTATTTACCTCCACCTCAAATTAGAACCCTTGGTCTTCTTCTTCAGATGTGTCCAGTTGTTCCTGGTGAGAAGGATCAGTGGAAGATGCTTCTAGGAATCCTCCTTGGTTTATGGATGCATGTAGGTCATTTTAATTTGCTTGAAAAAGTGTGCATGCATTTTCATTGTCATGCTCACACCCATAATTGGTGAATTTTCCATGGTCACAAGATGGTCTTCTCACGATCTCGTTCCTAGATCCTTCCTTTGTCTACATCTTCATGGCTTGCAACTTCTCTTGCAACCTTTGGCTCTCTCCTTCTACAACATGCAACAATGTCTTCAATCCAACATTCTCTGCTTGAATCATTTGGTTGAGCTCTTGAATCTCATCGAAGAACGATTGTTTTGGTGACCTTTCCATCCTTAGCTTCAACACCTGCAATTAGTATCAAGCCTACTCTGATACCACATGATCTGAACCCAAGGGTGATAAGTTTCCAATAATTGGTTGTTTGTGTCACTCCATCAAAAGGGTCAGTTATAGATCAATTTACTTGAGTGATGTGCAATTAAAGGTAAATTTGAAGTGCTATGCACTTGAATTTGAAGTGAATAAAACCTCTTTATTTTTCCTTATGGGTGATATATCATGCTTGCTTTTAAGATCCTATGTGTGGAAATTCATGGAAAAACAACATAAGAACATAATACACATAATGGATATGACACTTCCCTTGATAATGGAGTTCACTCAATGTGGGATCCCTCTCTGGGTCATGCTACAAAGCCTGACCGCTTTATTCTCCTCGCTGTAATGATGTCTCTCCTTTACAAGTTGTAAGGCCAAAGTCTCTTTTCGGTGACGACAACAAGAGATTGGAATGTGATCAAGAATGTATACAATATTCATAAGTTCTCATACTCATGAGGCATCCATGATGTTGACAAGGAAATCATTCCCACATACTCAATACATAAAAAGAGGAAGAATAAAATATGATCCCCATCAACATGGAGCCATCAAATGCCTTAGATCTACTGCTCATATCCAAGCATAAATATGCACCCCATACAAGATCCCGAAACCACAAGATTTAGAACTTCTTCATTGGCCACTTATCATGCAAGTGCCACAAATTATCTGGCACATATAACTGATTGGATTTATGTGGAAGAAGAGAAAAAAAGAATAGATAGAAGGAATAAGTTGATCTTCCTGCCTTGCTACAACCTCTCTATGCTCCTTCAAACCTGTAACACGCATGCTATGCTGCAAAATTTAATGACAAAACATCATAATGAAAATAATGCTTACATTGGCTTCTCCAAAACTTAGCTTGCTGATCTGAATCTCTTCTGCAAAAAAAAACCTTGTCATTGGATTCATGTCGTTGAATTACCTAAAAATGACTTTCAAATTGTCTCCATCTTAATCAGACACTTTCAAACCGAAGAGACACCTCTTCCTCGATTATTGTGCCACTGCCTTTGCAATAAATGATGGATAAATATCAAAAAGCATTCCCAGTCTCAACAACTGTGAAAAAATCCATATAGATCTGTATCATACAGACGCACTTGGTCTTCCTTTCATGCTCTTGTTGTTTCCAACTCTGAATCGGAGGGCCCTTCTTATACCAATTTTATGGTGGTTATGAAATAATGAGGAAGTTGGCATGATGGTTAGTGGAGATAATTTTAGGGAGTGGTTAGGCGGAGGTCCTAGGGTCGAATCCCATGAGCCTCCCCTTTTAGCAAATGGTTACAACCATATGTTATTCTTGGCGACGATTTTGGCAGAGGACTAAAACGGCGGACAGTTTTAAAACTGAAGTAATATACTATATTTGGTGGCAAATGGATAAGCCCCTAGGCTGGTGGAGGCTAGGGTCATATGGGAAAAACATGTAATCAGGGGTTGGGTCGAAGGCCTAGCCCCTTTCCTTTGGTGCCTAATTCAAACCTTTAAACTTAAATGTAATTTCAAACATATTACAAACAAGGTCTATGGTATGGTGTAGTGGTAGCTCGGATTTGTGGGGCCTTTGGGATAATGGAGAGGTCATGAGTTTGACTCCTACAGAGTCATATAAATTTTTGTCCTGCCAACCATTGGAGGGGTTCCACATGGCATACCATGAGTGGGCCATGTGGCACCATACAATTTGTCCACACAACTATCACTTATCACTATCTGATTTCCCATGAAACTGACACATTTCATCACCTAACTTTCCCATGTGTCTTCCAACCTTGCCACATCATCCCATGCCAACTTGGTTGTACATACATGCCACATTTCACCCTTGCAGTGGTGTCACATGTCACTTTGACTTTTTGACTTTTGACCAAGTTTGACTAAACTTTGACCACTTATAACTTTTGATCCGTAACTCTGTTTGATGAGATGTTTGTGTCGTTGGAAATCTTGTGACACGCTCTTCGTGATAATGCCATTTTTAATGAGTTTTGGTAACTTTGAAGTTTTCCCTTTCTCTACCTATTGAGCCTCCTGGGACACTTCTGAAATTTCTGTGATGTTCCCTAGATCCATCTGGATCAATGATCCCCCTGGACCCCACAAGGGGCAAAATCCCCCACTACAACCCCCCACATGGAGGGGTGTATAGTATGAATTAGGAAGATAATCGAGCTCCACAACCAAGAGTCACTCACCCTTGAGGTTTAGGCATCCCCTTCTCTGTTACACAATCCCTCAGGTGATCCATCATTTTCCAAGGCATCCTCACACATGAAGAGTACCAAGACTTATGGAGTCTTACAGCTAAGAAACCCCTTTGGCTTGTTCCAAAATGGAATATCTCTCCTCAATGGAAATCAAGGGATATCATAGGGTTCAATGTCACAATACTATCCTTTTCCATGCTTTCCAGCTCAGAAACCATCATCTATCCCTTCATGATAGATTTTTCATCTCACATATTTTCCATTTCACTTATCCAGTTTCAGATATGTTCCATATAGGAACTCAGATCCCGTAAGTATGAGATCCCTTCTCATAACTTTTTTTTATTTTTGCAATAGAAAGCATCAACCTTCTCTATGGACTTACTCTTCTTCCATATCCAAGATCATATTCCTGCAAATCTCAACCTTCCCACAACCAAATAGATTGTTAGCATTCTATGCACATTATTTTTCATTGTGCATTTACAGTGGCTCATAAACAATTTTAAAAACAATTTTGTATACTAATGATTTCATCCCTTTTGTCACTAATCATATGAAACAAAAGGAAATTAGTGTTCCTTACACATGCATTATTTCAGTATACTAGCTTTCTACAATGCATTCAATTTTTATAAGAATTCAACCAATTTGCTAATGTCCATGGCCACATTTACACACAATGCACCCTTGCATTGATTTTCAAATTATCACATTTTATGTTAGGTACCTTGCCATGGTGATTTGGGACTTGACCAACCTCTCTCCACATGGATTCTTTATCAACAATCATTTCCATAATAGGTTTATGCCCCTTATTGATTTTCTTATTCACTCATAAACAACACATTCCTACATGTGGTTATGTCATATGAATGCGTTCTACAGTTAAATTACTTTTCTAAATAACACATGTCTTCATAATTTACCATATCGAATGACAAATCCTTCCAATGAATGCATTAAAAACATATAATAAAATCACTTTAAATGTTAAATTATGGCTGAGGAAATTCTTACCTAAATTCCCTTCATCACAATACATCAAATTCATACATGCATAGATGTCAATTAATTTGTTTGAGGCTATATGATTAGTTGGTACCAATGATATCATGCCTCCTTCACCAACCTCTTTTCTCTTTCATATGGATTCCTTCCATGTACAACACCCTCAAAACTTTCAGCCATGAAGTAAATTCATCTTCCCTGGCACAAAAACCATCATTAGCAACTTTAACATTCATATATATATATATATATATATATATATATATATATATATATATAGTCTACAACATGTCATATGTAATCTTAAACATTTTGCATGCACTAATGTATATCTAATTGAACTAAGAATGCATCCTTAACATGCTCATGAGTGCATATGCTCTCAAACTTCCAGTACTATATATGGTTGTCTGAGGTCCATATCATAGCAACTTGCATCCACTTCTTTCATTATGTATATCTCCCTCTGTTGTTCCTAGCCATCCTCAGATTTTCTAGACTCGTGTCATCCTTCCTTGAAGTCTAATTACATTATCTTTTTAGAGTTATTCCTTGGATATGATGCACCTACAAGTCTCCAGAGGCCTTCCTCAATTTTATGATAACTATGTGTTTCTTAGCTCAACAATATGGGTGGAAAGATGTCTTCTCCTCTCCAGTATCTTTATAGTGACTATTCTTGTGCCTCAATCAGATTTCCGAGCTGAAAGTTATGGTTTCTTGAAAAGTCACTTTCACCCCATTTATACACTTTCTCCACTGGTTCAATTTCACTCAAAGGTCAACTTCTGTCAACTGTAGCGAAAAAAACATAAAGAACCAAGAAAACTTCGATATCAAGCACACAAATCATAATTTGGAAGAATTGGATGCTCCAGTCAGATTCTACAAAGATATGGAATCTACGACTTTGTCCTTTAAAAAAAAATCCCTTTCTTATTTTCTCAAAACCTCTTACTTAATCATCCCTCTAAATCCAATTCTAATCTCATAATCCAATTCTTCTCTTCGATAGCTTTCTGACGAATGTAACCATGCTCAAAATCGAGCTCGAAGAAAAAATTTATGGCCCTCTAAAGTTTTCCAGGATTTTTCCCTTCTGTAGAGGTCTTCCTATTTAATGTGGCCTCCACATGGACCCCTTTCATGCATGTCAGATGAAATGGTGATGATGTGGTGTTGACATGGCATCAACCATTGATCACTGTGGATTGCCTCGCCTCTTATTACCTTTTAACAGCTCCGGTTTGGTTCGATCCACCATCCCACCCACCACCGGGCGCTCTGCATAATCTACAACAATTGCCAATTGATTCTGGTTTGGTATGGTCCACTTTCCACCAACCACAAGGTCATCCCCCACAATATTTCTCTTTGACTTCCACCATACAATTTTGGTCTAGTCCACCAGGACATCGGACTACTGGAAACCTCATACCACTTCTATCCAAACTTTTGATAGCTCTCTAATCACTGGGCCATCGAAACATTGGGGCACCAGAACACAGGGTCATCGGTCTAGTAAAACCTCATGCACATTCTACATAACACTATCTCGATCCTACGCAGGTCCAGTCTAATCCACCAGATGCTCCATGCAGGCTTCCATACAACACTAACAACCAACTCTTGTTCAATCATCGGGCCACCGATCACCACACAAGTCTTTCACGCCACAAGGAGTGGTCTGATGTCGGTTCGGCCCACTATGCTACTGGGCCACCGAGAAACCCACAGAATCATGCATCCAACAAGGGTGACCCAACGATGGTCCAGTCCACTGTCCCATTGGTCACCTTCACCAAAAGTTTACATTACATGTGGCTCTGCAAGGTTCCATAGTAGTCTTTTCACACACAAGTATCAAAGGGTTGGGCTTTTATTATAAACCCTTTATTCAAGCATTCTCTAATGCATGTGGGATACATATATGGTCCAGATCACAGATCGACGATTGAAAACCACACGTGTGATATATTGACAACTCGTATGCATTGTCATTATAGGAGGCATAACTACCGATTCAGATGCCTAGATCGTGGAAGAGAGATATTGTTGGAATGTCAAGGCCATGGAGGTTAGCTAGAGTACAATTTACAGGGTTGAATGACAAAGTTTCACCACAAAAATCTCCCTTCCAACACTGTCCCATTGCAATTTACAATTCACTCAATTTTTTTTATCCCATAGCAGGACCTTGAAGGCCCGGTGTTGTAACCATAGCTCTAATACCACTTTTAACATACCCAGCCACCTGGGTTGAGCCAAGTTACCCCAAAACACCCTTCAAGAATGCTTTGAATACAAATCCGCTTCCTTGGATAGATTATGAATTTGTGTTCCATTCTTTCTATTCAAGAAACAAGAATCCAAAACATGCAATTAAACAACACATACTAAACCATGAAAGAATGCTTAACATCATGCCATGCACAACAATAACAACAAATAGTCATAGCATAAACACATTATCTTAGAGATAATAATAATACACAACAGAATATAAATATGCAATAAAACAAAGAGAACACTTATCTTTTCAAGTAAATATTCACCATATGGATACAAACCAAGGACGTTCCACCCATGGAAAATGAAGACCAATCAATGGAAAAACCAAGATCGGGCCTTTATAGACATTATTTCTTTATTCCACCTTTAGTTTCATAGGTACACAGAGGTCTTCAAAGAGAAAGTTGACTAAAGCAAAATGTCACTTATTGAACCCGGCCATATGCCTCAGACCTCAGATAACAGAGGGTCTTATATAGGAAAAACTACTTTTGATAAGATTTTTTGAATTCATTCACGGACAGCCCGACCAAACAACATTAGTTGTTCGAGGAATTTACTTTTAATAAGTTGGTTTTACTTCACCTTCTCTAGCCTCTTATGCTGCCCTCTTGGCCTTAGAGGAAGAAGCCAAAAATGAGTGATTCCCCCCCAATAATCCCAAGAGAGGGTTTATATAATTAATTGAAATCAATAACCACATGGCCTCTGCCAAGAAGCTCATGTAACCTCTTCTCTCAACTAAAACCAAGCTGGGTGAAAAATTATAATAATAAAAGACTTAGCCCCTTTAGCCCCATATCTCGTGGAATGATTGCCCACTATCTCTTTTCCTTGTCCATCTTGCAACCACCGATGTGTATATATATATATATATATATATATATATATATATATATATATATATATATATATATGAAGTATTACATATCTAGGCACTCAGACCCTTTCAACTTTACCGGCTCACCAACCTAAATTACATTTACATAATAATTTCTAGTTCATAAGAATCAAAACTGAGGATGTTACATGCTCCCTCATGTTCTACATCAATATTAAATGAATGTTGACTCATGTTGTTATATACACAAACCTTTATATTTCTTATTTGATGATTTAAACTCAACATCATACACCCAAAGGGGTTGGATCCAATGGTGGAAAGTGAGGAGTTTTTCACCGTTGGGCAAGGTTCAATTCTCGTGAGGGCTTTACCTGGAGCCATGGGGACACCTTGAGGTAGTGGTCGAACGTGTGGTTGCACCCAGAGATACTATAATAAATGGTATCGTGACCCGTGCACACATAAGTGGATCAAAGCCCACCCCCATGTCCTTCAACTTTTTAAGTCCCCGAGGTGTAGGACAGTCGGTGACGCAGTGTGTTGTTAAGCCACTCCGTGATGTTAAAGTCACCGGTTCGAAACTTGCGGGGACAAAAAATCCAACCATGTTAAGGGTTGGTGTGGCTCAGGCCGGGTGCGATCCCCGGGTGATTTTGACGGATTAGATGCCCCTGAATCGCGGTTTCTCAAGCCACAGGTTAATCGCGTAGCCAACAGGTCTTGCACAAATTAACAAACAAAAAAAAAAACTCAACATCATACATTTTTCTTGATGGAGAGATAGGAAAACATGGAATATCTTCACAAAGACTATCCTAATAGTAACCTTTATTTACGAGAAGTCCCTCCTTCAACATTATCTCCACCTCTCTGACTCATAATTCTTACGATATTAAGTCTCTAATTTTGATGTGATTATGGTCTTGATATGTCACTATTGATAATTTTTTGATTTAATAAGTGTTCTATGGATGAGTTTGAGATACATTATTTTCTTTTATTTTTACTAGCTTCATCTTATATCTACATGACAAGTATAGAATTTGGAAGAATTAGTATGATAATAGTTGGATTACCATAATCAATGGGGATTATGTTAGCTAAAGTTTCCCAAGATTTGCACCTAGCTTTAATTGTTTTTGCAAATACATGTGCACATTAAGCATTATCATGCTATTAAAATACTAGGGAAATATCAATGATTTAATAGACAACCTTTAAGTTGATATACATCATTTAATGATGAGTTTTAATTATTTGATAGGATAAGCAAATTTGATATTTGATTGAAACTTTTAAATACACTATAAGTAAGATATATTTGGATGGGAAAATTTGTTTAATACAAGTTTTTTTTTTTTTTTTTTGCTAAAACTGTTATTTTATTGATTGATTATTTAGATAATAACACTTTCTTTCACTAATGTGGAAAGAAAGAATATATAACCTTTTTTTATAAGAAAAAAGTAGAAGAAAAACAATTATTTTCTTCTTTCCCTTCTTATAAATATTACATGTTAATTTTAAAATATTCTACAATATCACTTATTTTTACAACTAGTTAACTAATAAAAATCAAAAATTGATAGTCAAATTTATTAATTCCAATAAACCAATGTTAATCTTACTTGATCATCACCACCATCTTAAAAATAACATCACATGTGCTCAAAATCAATATATAAAATGATATGTTTACCATTTTTATAATATAATAACTAAAAGAGGGGAACACATTAAAATTTAAGTAATTATTTTGATAAGTTGTTAAATTATGAAAACGACTGCCACCATTGTTATTATTATTAATTATATAATTTTTATTTTTTTTTAAGGTCAAATTTTCATGTACTGAAAGCACAAGATAGAACAAAGTAAGTAGAGATTCATACAACACTTTCAAGAGTAAGTAGAGATTCATTCAATACTTAAGAGATAGACATAATTTAGCATAGTAAAATTATATAATTAATATACATGTCATGTCATTTTTATCTCTTTAAAACACAATCTTCAATTTATCTTTATCTTTTTCTTTTTTAATTTTTTCTCATCCCATTAGAAAAAAAAGTTATATTAATTTATGGGAAATCATAATTTATATAGAGAAGTAACTCTTTATCTCAATCAAAGGTATTGGTTTGTTTTATGTAATTTTTTTGTTTCGTCTAAAGATCCTTGAGGTACAACTACTTCTCTATAGGAGGAAAGTCTTGTATCCATGTCTTCTACTTAATTACTATTCATAAAAAGAAAAGAAAATAAAAAGTTATACAATAAGTACATAAATATATGAAAACCACATTGAAAAAATTAATGTATTATATTTTTTAATAGATGAAATAAAAGTGATTTATTATGAAAATATAAAAAATGTTTAAATTTATTTTATTAAAATAAAAATTATTTATAAATATATATTTTTGGAGAAGTTGTTGTTATAATAATACAATAATAATTTGGCCATGGAGTATGACCTAAAATTGCTTCTGGTTAAGAGCTCGTCTTTCTAGATGTAAGGAAACATGTTAACGACCCAAAGGTAATGACCCAACACCAAGAAACATTTGGCAGGAGTGAAAGTATGCCCCTTTGCGGACCATTAGCTGATTATTTCATGTGGCGTGGTTTTCCTTGAATAACAATGATGAATCAACTCTGATGGATGTCCCTAATTTGACATTCTGAATTATGACAAGTTTTCCCACCCAAGAAAAAATTAGATTAATATATAATATAATTATAAATAATGAACCTCTTTCTTATAACACTTTGACTATTAAAATAATTGTATATTTTCCCGAACCCACTCAAACTTTATAATTTAAATTAAATTTATAAATATATTTAATATATTTCAAAAATATAGTAAATAAAAGGTAATAAAATTTCTAATACATATTTGTCCGTGCAATGTATTCCATCATCATAGTGATTTAATTCTTCAATTTTGTAATTTTTCTTTTTTATAGGGTCATCTCGTTTCTTAGATTTACTTAATGTATTCCATCATCATAGTGATTTAATTCTTCAATTTTGTAATTTTTCTTTTTTATAGGGTCATCTCGTTTCTTAGATTTACTTTTCCCATAATATTAGTCATTTGTTTTAGCACATTGCTTATACGATTAAATAAATTGGAAATACTCTGTTTTTTATGGATTAAAAAAAATATAGATTTCTAATTTTTATCATTCATGTTTATAAAAAAAAATCCATAATATTAGAGTCATTTGTTTTAGCACATTGCTTATACGATTAAATAAATTGGAAATACTTTGTTTTTTATGGATTAAAAATATATATAATTTCTAATTTTAATCATTCATGTTTATGAAATGAGATTTAATTATTTTATAAGTTATTGTCGATTTTATTGATTTTGTAAAGTTTATGCATTTTATCTTCCTAAAATATTTTAGGTATTGTTTAATTGTTTTTATTTTTGTAATTTTTTTTTTTTAATTGCATCTTATTCCATGTTCATTTAAGTGTTGAGATGATTTAAAACTTTGTTTTTGTATGTTGGGTGGTGACGATACACATTTTGTGGTTACATTTGTGGCTAGTTCCTCAAGCATTTTGATTTTTATATGTCTAAAAATGTTTGAGCATTTTTCATTTAAATGTAGAATTTTGTGAGATGCTTTAATGAGACTTGTAAATGTTGTTTTGCATCGGAACTATAAATCAAACGGACTTAAATGGGATAATTAAATAAAAGAGTAATAAAAAATCACACAAATTAACAAAACGATTTTACGTGGTAAAACCCTTCACAAGGGAAACATCCACGAGACAATGATATTCAGTTTATTTATCGTTCAAGGGAGATATTACATCAGCCAGACCAGGCTTATCACTCACACTCAACCTCAAGACACTTTTCCTCTATAGGATTACATAGATATATAATATTTCTCACTCAGTTACATGAAACTGATTACAATTAATGTGCTCTTATCCCTATTCTAATTCTACCTGATTTGACCCAACTAAATACAAAATAATAGGGGCAAGAAAATCTTCCCAATATCTAATACATGTGTAAATTGGTTGGCGTATCTCAACAATCTGCACCTTGAAATTTTTTTACCCAAATATCATTGTCCAATTTTGTTCATCACCTATCAGTAGTACATATTGTAAAAATTTCGATGTTCTATTTGCAGTGTTATGGACAAAATTGGCCATACTATTGAAAAATAGAGGAAATTTTAAATTTGTTTTTCCATATTGCCCGATAACGTCGCTATTGCCACATTGACGTCTCTCTTTCCACGTTAATGTCTCTCTTGCCACATTGTCATCTCTCTTGCCATGTTTGCCACATAGTCGTCTCTCTTGCCACGTTTGTGACATAGTCATCTCTCTTGCCATGTCTGTAAAGATAGTTGTTGCAATTGCGACATTGTGGAAACTAGGTTTCCCCCCTCCAAGGGTCACCTAGTATTTTGACCAAGTCAACTTTGATTTGGTAAATGATAGTCAGAATTGTGACATTATAAAATCTATAAATATGTTGCATTTTATGAATGTTGCAACAAGTTTTCTATAATAATGACACTTCAAAAAGGTTTGCGGGTCTTCTCGGCTAGAGTACAACTGTTAAAAGACATTTTACTAGGGCTCTTCTCGTTTCATTTTAATTTTTTGATCGGTCGAATTTTAAAGGAAACAACTTTTAGAAAACATTGTAATAGGGCTAGAGTACATGATGGGAAACGGTGACCTGTGAATGGGGCCAACATTGAATTTTTTTCAAAATGTTTCCGTATGACATCATACATCCTTAATTCTTGAAACCATCCCATATCATCAAGGCACGTGTCTAGTCTGAGCGTGTCAAATGTCAATGCATACAAGCACATATTGAAGAAATTTCAACGTTGGCCCCATTCACTACTCACTATGCGGGATCGGTGCATGACATTTTTGGCGGTTGAATTGGAAGTTCCATGACATTTCAAGAGAGTTCCAACAAATATTCTACAGATGGAAATAATGACATTTGACAATAAGAACCCATATGAACGTTTTTGCAAACATGGACGATCTCAAAGATTATGTGGTTGGGACATCATACATCCTTGAGTCTTGAAACCCTCCCATACCATCAAGGCATGTGTCTAGTCTAACCATGTCAAATTTCAATACATACAAGCACATATTGAAGAAATTTCAATGTTGGCCCCTATGCGGGGTCGGTGCGGGGTCGGTGCATGACATTTGTGGTGGTTGAATTGGAAGTTCCATGACATTTCAAGAGAGTTCCAACAAAGATTCTATGGATGGAAACAATGACATTTGACAAATATGAGATGCCCCATTATGAACGTTGTTGCAAACATGGACAATCTCAAAGATTACGTGGTCAGGACATCAAACATCCTTGATTCTTGAAAACCTCCCATACCGTCAAGGCATGTGTCTAGTCTAACCATGTCAAATTTCGATGCATACAGACACATATTGAATAAATTTCAATGTTGGCCCCATTCACTAGTGCTCACTATGCGAGGTCGGTGCATGAAATTTTTGGTGGTTGAATTGAAAGTTCCATGACATTTCAAGAGAGTTCCAACAAATATTCCACAGATGGAAACAATGACATTTGAAAAATATGAGACGCCCCATTATGAACGTTGTTGCAAACATGGACGATCTTAAAGATTATGTGGCCAGGACATCAAACATATTCCTTGAGTCTTAAAACCCTCCAATACCATCAATGCATGTGTCTAGTCTAACCATGTCGAATTTCAACGCATACATGCACAGTTTGAAGAAATTTCAACATTGGCCCCATTCACTTCTCACTATGCGGGGTTGGTGGAAGAAATTTCACTATGCTCATTCACCTTCAAGGCAGGCCCCATTCACTATGCTCACTATGAGACATCCATTATATTGAACGTTGATGCAAACACGGATGATCTCAAATATTATGTGGGGACATCAAACATCCTTAAGTATCGAAACCCTCCCATACCTTCAAGGCAACTATCTAGTTTAACCATGTCAAATTTCGATGCATACAAGCATAGATTGAAAACATTTCAATGTTGGCCCCATTAACTTCCCACTGTGCGAGGTTGGTGGAATAAATTTGTGATGGGTTTATTTGAAGTTCCATGACAAATTTCAAGATAGTTCCTACAATGATTCTATAGAAGGGAATGATGAATGATGACAATGAGAGGTGCAGAATGATGAATGTTGATGCAAATGTGGATGATCTCAAAGATTATGTGAGGACATAATACATCCTTGAGTATTGAAACCCTTCCATACTGTCAAGCCATGTGTCTAGTCTAACCATGTCGAATTTTGACGCATACATGCACAATTTGAAGAAATTTCAATGTTGTCCCCATTCACTACTCACTATGCGGGGTCAGTGCAAGATGACATTTGTGGTGAGTGAATGACAACAGTAATAAAAATGATGAGTTGATGAAATTGTCCTATGAAGAATCCATGCGTGAATATGATAAGCTGATGACATCGTTCTCACCAACATATGTCCACTTAATCGCAATGACACATCTTTGATATCCTCCAAAATTAAAGAAATCCCCACATCACCAGGGAGTTTAAACATTTTCAATAAGTGTGAGTCATTCATGAATTCTCCTACCTCATGGAAATTCTCTTGTGATCATTCTCACCATTATTCACATAACACCCACACTATATTCCCCTTAGTTACTCAATAATCCAAATTTAGAAATGACCAAAACTAATGCAACAATGACGGAATAACAAATCTTGGAAGAGAGATAGATGGTTGTAGATAAGCATAGATGAAAGAAAAATTAGAAATCCTTTAACTCCATGCCCATGAAATAGTTTCTTATTAATTACTTAAGAGCTAAGGCAATACTCCACTAGGTTTCCCATAAAGCAATCAATGGATTGGACTATTTCTGCCTACATGAGGGCACTAAAAAGGAAGGAGATGCTTGAGGGATTATTGAGTAGAGAAAGGAAACATTTTCCCTTGTGTTGTGTATGGCATGGAAGATATATTTCCCCTTATACTCAAAGATCACTCACAGACCCACTAAGCTACACTTGTTTTCTTTTGTTCTCAATGTTCTTGTTAATTCTTATAACTGAGATCACTACTATTATAAGTATCTGAATTCATGTTGTATTTGTTTAGGTTATTCTTCGTTGCTACCACTGTTTAATAAGAAAATGTTCTTTTAAAGTCTTCTCTTTGAAAATTGGCTTTCTTTATTTTCAGGCATTGATGGTAGTGCTCTAGATGAGCAGTAACCTCGGGATGATCCTTTGTAGTAGGAGGCTCCACCACCTAGCATGATACCACCACCTCCTATGACTCAAGTATCCTATTTGTTTCTTTCCAATGGCTCTCTTGGGGTGTTTACATGTACTAGGAAACACGACCAACAACAAAGTAAATATTAGGATAGGTGCGAGTCAAATACCAAAAGGCTACCAAATAATCGGCGTTACAAAGTGGCATCCACCTCACTCACACAAAACAAATATTAGTGCACCAATGTTTATGTTGTTAAAACCCTAAAAGAGGGAAACAATTCATGGTCCCATCAACATGGCAACGTGAACCAACATTTTAATGCAAAAGAAAAATAGATTGCATTGACATATTTCAATAATTGATTGTTTGCAAATGACCCTCTATGCTCAGTAAATAAAGATAATGGACCAATTGGGTGTTGAGTCATGGATAAAGTGTTATTGATATCGAGGAGAAGAAGAACCGTCATATCAATTTATGTCTAGAACAAAATCATGACGATCAGAATAGTTAGTTACAAAAGCACACTAAAGAAACACACTTTACCTAAAAACACATTAGACCAAGTTGATCATAACCAACTCTCAAGTGTCTAAATTTCCTAATACGAGCACTCATTTTCATAGATTTAGAACTTATATTTTAGACTCCATCTTATTAAAATGCTTTTAGACTTCAGAAAATGACATGAAATCCACAACACAAATAGTGCATTTCCTAGCATCAAAGACTATTTAACTATATTGACATTTGCATTTCAAAAAAAAATTATTCGTATCAATGCTTAATGGGTCCAAGTTTAACATGGATCTATGCCAATGGGGAATATTAAAAATTATTTAAATGTGATAATATAATAGAAATATACATCAATAAAGAGATATATGTCAACTCGAGATCGAAGTATTGACATCAACTATATTTTTTCAATTTCTTTATGTTGTTATACATATATACACAAACACAATGTTGATCATCACCCCACCCCCTTTCTATGGAATGTGTCTCTCAACAAAATGGTGAATCAAGCTTTTGAAGTCCCAAGTCGTGGTGAGAATCTTAGAGTCTAATGAACATCAAGATATGCTTAAGCCCTCATCATCCCGATGCAAAAGAAGGAAGAGAATGATATTTTATAATTGTAGAAGTTGTTCCAATATTCCACAAGATAGCCATATTCAATTGTTGTTATTCATGTTATTATTCACACGTACATATGTCACACAAACGAGGTAGGGGAAGGTTAAGCCAACAATCATAATCAAACAACTATTATGTTAGTAGGGGGGAACTACCTCTTTGCATGTGCCTTCTGACATAAGGATCATGTTATATTGAGGCTTATATGATGTCATGGACCAGTCCTCACAACCAATGTGTGATAGGAGGAAATGTAATTTTATAGCTACATAAACTATTCCAAAAATCCACAAGATACATGTATCTAATTCTATGATTCATGTAATTATTATTCTTATTTTCATTCACATAAGACACTTACATATTTCACATAAAAAGGAAGAATAAAGTCAAGAAAACAAAAATAATTATCCTAGAATCAATCAACCATAATGTAGTAGGGCACAACTACCTTTATAAACACCTCCAACTAAAATTAAAAAAAAAAAAATCATGAAAAAATGTACTTGCCATGAAAAGCCAAATCCTCTTATTCTACCACTTTGCAAAAGTTTGAAGTTCAAGCCCCAAGATGATAACATATTGATGATAATGACCACTTTAATCGTATTAATCATTAGGATTCTTCCACGGTGTTAACATGAAAAAGATAAAAAGCCTTAAAGGGTTCATATGAAAAGATCATGAAAAAAAAATAAAAAAAAAATCGAATTAAATCAAATGACATAGTTGGTTAGTTTGGCTAGAATTTCAAATCTCTCCATTGTTCATGGAAAAAAGGAAGGATTCTTGTCTTTTATTTTAATTTTCCCTCCCACTCCAACTAGGATACTCTCAAGGTGTCCATAGGGTCATGTGCTCTCCTTTCTCTATTGGTTATGTTTCGTGGTTTCTATGCAAAGAAGAAACAAGTTCCGTTTCGTGGTTTCTATGCAGAGAAGCAATTTTACAACACACATCTCAGGTGGGTTTAGGGTCATGTTTGCTCATTTCTCCATTGTTTATGTTTCATGGTTTCTATGCAAAGAAGCAACAACAACACAGATCTTAGTTGGGTTCAGTGGAATATGCATGGAAAATATTGATCTAGTTGATTGTTGTTAAACAATGGGGGGCTCTACACCACACATCATTTGATAGATAATCTTCCAAGGTATTGAATTGATGATGGACATGAAAACTTTGGATCCAAGAGAATTGATGTTTTAGCTCCAAAATTTCCTGCTTCCAGGTAAGGAGAGAGAGACCATGAAGCTGAGATATGCCCTCAAACCAATCAAGAATAATATTTGAATCCACAACCACCATAATATCAGAGATGTGAAGATAAGAGGCAAAGGATAAAATTACCCAAAGGCCAAGACGTTCATCTTTAATGTTACTTCCAGGACCAATAGCTAGAAATAGTCTATAGTAATGAGACCCATTCAACCTTAATACTATACCAACACCACATTCACCTCTTGCAGCAGCACCATCGAAAAATCCAATCGGCCTCTGATCAAAATATATAGGATTAAGAAGCAAATCACATGAAGAATATTTATAGACACTTGGAATCTCTTTAATAGCAGACACAATTCTGAGACATAGAGCATGTTCATTCCTAGAGCAATCTTTTAATAAGCAAATTGAAAGTAGGCTCATGTAACTAGGAAAGATTAAATTTAAAGGGGTAATGAGACCTTTCCCTTTGATTATCATTGTCATTGTGTGCCCCCCTGGGAATTGCAAACTTTCTTGTGCACATACAATGCAAACTATTCTTAGTCACATACTAATTGTAGAAATAATTTCAAGATATTACATATAATTTTCCCCAAATATTCTTATTCATATACATGCCACATGCATACAACCCATAACTATTCTTAGTCACAAGATCACATTGCATAAAAAGAAAAACCTAAACCAACTAAAAGGTGAAATGATAAAAAATAAGTTTCTCAAAAAATAGGAAAAAGCTCATTATTCACACTACACTTATAAAAAAAAATCACAATTTTTTTTATAAACACAAAACCATATTTTTGTATGACATTCCTACTTTCTATACAATTTCACAAAGTAACAATTTAATTGACATCTACATCATCACAAACCAAATACAAAAGATGATATCGACTTAGCACTAAAAGTCATTGAACACGCTTAGCCCAAGCCTAAACTTCTAATTGTTTTAATAATGGAACATATTTATTATTTTGTTTATAGTGAAAATATTAATTGTTTTAGTATCAGAACATATTTCACATATTGCAAAGGTGCCAAAAAGAAAAGTTTTCACTGGCCTACAAACATAGCGCTAAAATAGAAGCTACTAGAACAGTGGGGTATGTAACAATGGGTATGAACAATCAACCGCCTTCCAAACGGGCCAAAAAATATTTCAAGAGGTATGCATTCAATATTTTCCACAATCCCCATTTTTTATTCTCTAAAAATACTCACTCTACAACTTTCAGGGTCTCCATTCAAGGTTTCAATTTATTTTAAAGACGAAATATGAATAATGTGAAGAAAATAGAGTGCAATTATTTTTTCATTTGTTAATTTTTGCGATCTATTGTTTTATATGTTCAAGGAGAGAGATGATTATTTATCGGGGAACATAGTCGAAATTGACATGCACAACTTCATGACCTACGACCATATAAAATGCATATCAGGGTCACGAGTCAACCTTGTAATTGGTCCGAACGGAACAGGGAAAATATCTCTAGAATGTGAGATTGCAATAGGCCTGGCCAGAGAACCCCAGGTTGATATTCCTCCATTTTGTATATATCATGTGTTAGGGTTTGCTATTAATAATTCAAGTGAACCCTGGAGAATGAATATGGTGTCGGTATGAATACAAATGCTTGTTTTTTTTGTAGTTAATAGGTAGAGCATCAAATATTGGCGACTATGTCAAACGAGGAGAAGAGTCAGGATGGATAAAGATCTCCTTGTGCAGAAATGTTGTAGGAGAGACCATTATTATTACACAAAAAATTGATAGACGGAATAGGTCTGAATGACAAATTAATGGTATGGGCGAGAAGCTTATGTTAATTTGATTTATGGTCATCTTTCTTGGAGTTGATTTGTTCTTGTTAATGCATTATTCTATTTTGCAGTTTTCATGGAGTTGTCAGTTTAAAAAGCCTTGTTGGAGACGGATTGAAGCAAAGTCACATGATTTGGACTGGGAAAAAACTCGATGAGTCTAAATTGGGGAGTCAACTTGGTGCAAAATTTGGCCTTAAGTCAGCTTATTTGAAAAATCACGGAACGTAACTCAAAAAAATTCAGGAACTTAAAGGAAACTTTTGAATGCTTCCTTTCACCATTAACACTTCCCAATCAACACCAAGGTGAAATGTCGATAACACTAGGGGCTAGGAACTTTGTTCATCACCTACATTGATCGGGCCTGTGTGTAACCATCCCCTACTTCCCCCCTTGGACTAGCTAAATATGTCATATGTTTGGGGAATTGAAACCTGGTGGGGGGTATATCGGGCCTTTGTGAAACCATAGCCTACCACCCCCCTTGGACTAGCTAAATATGTCACACGTTTGGGGAATTGAAACCTTGTGGGGGGTATATCACCACCCCTGCTTGACCAACCAATTATGTCCTCATTGAAAATTTGGGAACTTAAACTCCCTTATTAAAAAATCACGGAACATAAACTCAAAATATTTTGGGAACTTCCTTTCACTATTAGTGTTTCCCAATCAACACCAAAGTGGAATGTCGACAACACTAGGGACTATGAACTTTTCCCATTCCATACACCAAGCTAATAGGTGTCCATGTCTCATCCCTTTCGGAGAATCTAAACACGTCACACTTTTGGGGAATTCAACCCTAGTGGAGGGGGTGTATCACCACCCTCGCTTAACCAATTAGTCAAGCCCCTTGTGACAAATCTTAGAACCTAAACTCACCAGTAACTTGATCATTTTAGCGATAACATTGAAAAACACAACAAATTCAGAAATAACTCACTAGTTTGACCAAAATGGGGTGAGTTTGACCTAAATTGCAACACAGACTTGCTAAGTAATTGTCATACTCAACGAGTCTTGTTATAGAGTAGAAGTTTTCATGAGTAAAATTTTGTATGCTACAACTTTGGCCAAATGCATCAAGTACTGGGTTTCAAGAAATAAATTGTTGTATCTAAATAATTTTCGGATAATTTTTAACTAGTAAATTTTAAAATGTCTCAAATTTCAATGACTAAATTTAAAAAATATCGAGTTCTCCCTATTTGATTTAGTTCCAGCTAATCAACATTAAGGTGAAAAACCATTGGCACCAGGGGTAGCAAGTTTGTGCATCACTATGCTTGGCCCACTTACACTACCAAGAGGGTCCCCACTCTTTCAGAGGACTAAACATACCACAATATTTGGGGGAATTGACCCGTGGCAGGAGGGATATTGTTAGAATATGATGGATGTGCTCATTTAACCATATACAATATCACTATTGTCACCCAACCACAAGCCGAAGCCACCCTCGAGCACCTTGACCTTGACAGAGAGAAGAATCCTGGTAGCAAATCAATAGCCAAGCAAGGCTAATGCACCAAGAAAGAAGTAACCAAAGATGATCAGAGATTCCAATCCAGAAAGACCAAAACTATAGACTTCAGAACTAGCGGCAACACCTTCTCTAGGACTTGCACACAAGACTGCCCAACTGCAGTGCACACAAGTGTATCTTTGTGATTATGAGAATTGTGTCTAAAGTGAAGACTGGCCTCCTGTATTTATACTTCCTTTTCCAGACTGTCAAGGCCGACTTCTCACTCTGGGTGCTAATTAATTAATATTAATTATCTCTTTTAGCCGACATCTCTTCTAGGGTTATATTCAATTCCTTTCTTTCTTCTGGAATATTATCTTCTTGTCAAAGGTCACAATGGAGGTTAATACCTCCCATAGCTACCATAATATCAACACTCCCTCCTAGCTAGGGAGGTATAACCGATAATGGTCTTGAGCACAAAAAAACCATTCAACTGGTAGCATCATTATATTCACACATGCTAATTAAATCATGAGCACCATCATTATTACCCAACTGGATAATCTCCATGACAAATGGTACAATGTCAATTTATAGAACACAACTGTGTTTGTCCATAGTAGTACACAACTACTCAATCTGTGACACATAGTCACAAGAAGTGGAACATATCTACCACAGTAGCATACCTCTACTGTATGGAGACACACAGTCTCCATAGTAATCATATCAACTGATATCAACCTACACAGAAACAATGTTATGATATAAACTGAGTCATTTGGGCCATTCTTCCACTCACATCTATGAGATTTGGAAGAGCATCTTTCCTCAGAATAGAACATCAATGATGGTCTATCTGGACTATTCTTCTCAAGAAAGGAAGAATAATTGTCTTTATTTCTAAGCTTGGACCATTCCCTATCTAGGCAATTCCTCTGACACTAAAAAAATTTCAACCTGGAGAGAATGAGCCTGCCCTAGGGAATGCATGTCCTTGATTGTTGAACCTGGACCATTCACCTATCTGGGCCATTCCTCTGGCACTAAAAAAAGTGCAACCTAGAGAGAATGAATCTTCCCTAGAGAATAATTGTCCATACCATTTCCTAAGGAAATGATTGTCCTGCACCAACCTCCAATATGGACTATTCTTCGAAACTGCTCACAATTGTGAGCTTCGAAAGAATGACTATCCTGCGACATGGACCAGTCTTCTCGACCACTACTGAGAGTGACCGTCCAAAAGAGAGACCGTCCTAGACCATTCCCCATGTTAGCCACAATGGGAATCATTTTCTATGGTACATCATCAATCCATCAAACCATTTTCATTACGAAATTTACCATTCGATATGGACCATTTTCCGAACTGGAAAATGCTTGTTCATCAGAAATCTCAACCACTTTTCAAACTAGAAAGGAACTGCCCATCCTGAACCATTTTTCAAATATGAAAATGATTTTCCATAAATCAAAGATATGTCAATGCTCCCTCCCAACCTGGAGAGCCATTTCTTCCCTTTCAGCTAAAGGAGTTATTTCCACGATCCCCAATTTTTCTCGGAAATATGAAAAATTTATTCTAGACAGATTCTTTGTCAGGATATTTGTTGTTTGTTCATCTATGGGGATATACTGGAGCTTCACTTATCCTTGGTGGACTTTATCTCAAATAAAGTAGTATTTGATCTCAATGTGTTTTGACTATTCATGAAACACTGGGTGTTTTGATAGCCTTATACAACTCTTATTGTCACAGTGTATTATGGTCAAATTTGGAACCTGATCAAATAATCTAGAAATCATCTTTCTCAGCCATATTTCTTCTGTACATGCCTCACATGTTGTGATATATTATGCTTATGTTGTCTTGAGTGCAACAAACTTTTGTTTCCTGTGGCCCCAAGATATCATAGAGGAGCCCAAGCTGAAACACATCCTTGAAGTACTCTTTTTGTATTCTGCACTTCCTGCCCAATCTGAATCTGTGAATCCATGAAGTTGTATATCACTGGATGCAATATATATTAATCCATAGTTTAGTGTCCCACAAATATATCTTAGAACATGCTTTGCAGTTGTCCAGTGATGATGTATAGGTTCCACCTGGAACTGGCTTAGTGTGTTTATGGGAAAACAAATTTCTAGTCGAGTATTTACCAAATACATCAATGACCCAATCAATTTTCGATATAGAGACGGGTCTATTGGATCAGAATCCAAGTCTCTTACTTTTCTTATATCTTTAGTCATAGGAGTGTCCATGGATTTTCAATCCGTCCTTCCAAACTTATGAAGAATCTTCACTGCATACTTTCCTTGTCCAAGGAATACTTCACTACGCTTCTGCCATACTTCTAGTCCCAAGTAATAATGCATGAGACCAAGATCTTTCATATCGAACTCAGAAGCTAGTTCCCTTTTACACTGGATGATGAGATACTCTTCACCTGTCAAGAATAGATCGTCGACATATAGTAGTAGAATCAAAGGTGCATTGTTCACGACTTTGTAGTATATATTTGGATCTGCATGACTTTTGGAGAAACCAAGTCTTATTAGGTAGCTATCTATTTTGGTATACCGAGCTCTTGGAGCTTGCTTGAGTCCATATAAATCTTTCTTTAGTCTGCAAACATGAGTATCTTTGGAATGTACTTCAAACCCTTGAGTTTGTTCAATGTATATTTCTTCTTCGATTACTCCATTGAGGAAATCTATCTTTACATCCATCTGATGTAAACTCCATCCCATGGAAGCGACAAGAGACATGATAGCTCTAATGGAAGTATATATGGAAACAGGAGAAAATGTTTCATCATAGTCTTCTCCCTCCTTCTGGGAGAACCCTCTAGCTACAAACCTTGCTTTATATTTGTCCACACTTCTGTCTGCTACATGTTTGATCTTATAGACCCATTTGAAAGTTACTACTGATTTTTCTTTAGGTCTAGGCACAATTTCCCATACATCATTTTTCATGATGGACTGGTGTTCTTATATCATGGCTTCTTTCCATTGTTTCTTCTGATATGCCTCTTCAAACATGGTAGGTTCTTCATCTAGAAGCTTTGTCATAGATGCAGCATAGTTGGAGAATCTCTTGGGCTTCTTACTTTTTCTGAAAGTTCCACTTGGAGCTTTGAGTCTTTCTGCTTCTTGTAGGGTAGCTTCAAGCCAAGATGGTCGTTTCTTGGTTTTGGGTACAGTGTCTGAATCAATGGTCTCACATGGTTGCATCAGATGATCAAGTTGTTCTTTTTCTTCATTCTAACTTTTTGGAAAACATGTGCCTTCTTCAATAGGCTCTTCATACTCTTCTTCTTCTATAGTTTCTTCTATGGATTTCTTGAAAGTCATCTTTTCATTGAAGGTCATGTCTCTGCTGAATTCAATCTTATGTTGTTCCAAGATATAGAATCTATAGGCCTTGGATGATTCACTATATCCCACGAATATGCCCTTCTTTCTTGAGGGTTCTAATTTATTCCTTTTGTCCATGGGAATGTGAAAGTAAACATGGCATCCAAATATTCTTAAGTTTTCTACATTAGGTTTCTTTCCTGAGAAGGCTTCTTCTAGAGTCATATCCTTCATATCCTGGAGCCATGTGTCTAGTCCAACCATGTCGAATTGCGTTGCATACATGCACAATTTGAAGAAATTTCAACGTTGTCCCTATTCACTGCTCATTATGTAGGGTTGGTGCAAGATGACATTTGTGGTGGGTGAATGACATCAGTAATAATAGAGAGGCACAATCCTCATATATGGTGGTCATTTAGGCACATAGAAAGGAAAGTGGGACTTGTGTGATGGCCCAAATCCTAATGCATGACTTTTTTGAAGAATATAAAGTAGTGTTTCCAGAGCGTGGGAGCGAGAAGCGGGAGCGTGGGAGCGCATTTTTCAAAAAATGGTCGGGAGAGAAGCGTCTCCAGAGCATATATATATA
>ML783990.1:801623-857626 GCA_009831015.1 Picea engelmannii
TTGGCTATTTGCATAAGTACTACAATGATAATTAAACTGAAATCTAGTAAAATGAAAAACAATCTATTTCTCCTACTCCTATCTCCTTCCACCACCACGATTCCCTTGTGGGGGTACGCATGGTGGTAGTGAAGATGAAGCAATCGAGTGTGAAGGTCCTTCTATTGAAGGTACTGGTGGAGTGCTAGTCAAGGGGGCCCATCCATGGGACCTCGCATTGGGTGGTGGCATCTCAGCATGATCATCCTCATCAAAAAGAGCATTCTCCAACTCCTCCAAAACCAATGCTCCATCCTCCAAATTGTCCTCCTCTGGATTGTAGTCCCACATCTTATTTTATTTATCTATAGTTGGATCCTCGCAGTAATGGGTCAACAAGCGCAAGTTGTAATGCACATAGACCAAGGTCTCTGCTCAATGTACATTCAACCTGTTCCTTCTGACATTGTGGATGAAATTGTATGTGCTCCAACACCTCTCTACTGAAGAAGTGTTTACCACCTATGAAAGAACCCTCATTTCCATAGAACATAGTTGTGGTGTATTATCGCCATGCATGTCCCACCACTGAAGAGAAGGAAAATTCCCTTGATCTCTATATGCAACATTGCTCCAAAAGGCACCAGTGCAACTAATGTACTGGCTCAACTATTGTCGAATGTTATCACACTCCTCAACATCTGGGTACATTTTTTCTAATGATTGCATATAACCAGTTTGAACCACTGGATCTTGGTGTGTTTTTCTCTTTTCCCCACCCCCTCGTGCTGGGGTTGAAAGCCATGACATATGATAGTATTTTGGTGCAAGCACATATGATAAGGCATGTAGTGGAATATTTAGCTTCTCCCACCGTTTTTCCACCTCTATACTGATAAAATCATACAAATTCTGATCTCTAGGCTCAACAATGTCCTTAATTTGTCCTAGCATATTATCCATTTGCTCATACACCTCCCCAATGGTCGGTCCATCAGAATCTACAAACCGAATCATGTTATAAATTGGCTTGGTGGACTGTAAAACATACTTGACCTATGTCCAAAAATGGCTATCAAGGACAATGTGCTTTGTTGCATCCATGCCATCTCTATCAGTTCTAATTTCATCCCACTCATCACTCATCACCATAGCACCCAAAGCCTGTCTTACCCTCAATAAGCACCTGAAGGTGAGGAAATAGCTTCCAAATTTAGTCTTTGCAAGCTTAAGTAATTGCAATTTAGAGTAAGTTCCATAAAATGCATTAACCCTTGAATGCCCAGTGATAAATTTAATGAGTTTCTTCCCTCGCTTGTAAAAATAATTAATCCATGTGCATTCTTTATGCTTGATGATATCATGCATTAAAAGGTTCAATGTGTGCATCAAAAAACCAGACCAAAAGATGTGAGTATATTTCCTCTCAATGCTTTTTCTTGCTCCTTTACAATTTGTTGCATTATCAATGATTACTTAAATCATATTAGTAGGACCAACCTCATCAATAGTTTTCAGTAATATGTCTCCTATGTTCTGAGAATATGCCATGACTAATGAGGAGCCATGAGCTCCAAGAAACACTGCACCAGTAGACGAAACACCAAGGATATTTATCAACTGTTGGTTTCTAACATTTGTCCAACCATCAGATACAATGGATACCCCAGCATCTTCCCACCCATTTGTAAACCGTGTAAGAGCTATTTTGACTTTTTCTTTTTCCTTGTCAAGTAACACAGTTATAGCCTTTTCATATCTGGGGCTCTTGTATACAATGGGGGTTTTGTTGATGGCATTAACCATGGAATCCCAATAAGGGGTGCGTAGAACATTGAATGGAACACCACATGCATAAAGAAACCTTACCACTTTTGCATCCATTTCCTCCCTGCCAGCAATATCAAGGAAATATTATATGGTTCTCTTACTTCCACTTCCACTTCCACTAGGTTAGGACCTTCCACTAAGTGAAGAAGATGAAAAGGGAGAAGATGCATCAGGTTGAACCTTTTGTTTTTTAGTATTTATTCTTTGTGCAACTTCCTCTATCTTGATGTAGTTTTCTCTCTCTTCCTGTGTTATCTTAGGGAAAATCGCAATACCAATGGACCCTCTGTTATCATCACTTTCTAATACCCCACAAATATGCCTCCTCAAATGGGTGTATGAACCGCTATAAGGTTTTTCCGAACAACAACCATGTGGGCATAAAAACTTAGTGGTTCCACCACCTCTAACCTCCTCAAGTTTTGTGACATACCTCCACAAGGGGGTTAATGAAGCTTTGCCACTATCAAATTCATTATCATCCCCTTCACCACCCTCTTCTCCTTCATTCATTAGGTATTCATCACTATGAGAATGACCACAATCATCTTCTTCATTCACATGCCTACTCCCATTCAACACCATGAGAACCAAAAATGGAAGGAAACACCACAAGAAAAACATTTTGGAAACACCACCAAAAATGGAAGGAAACACCAAGAGGAGGATGGCCATCTCTAGTGAGAAAATTTAATTCACATAAAATACGCAAGGTTGAAACATGGTAGTTAGTGGAATTGGATGCAAATACTGCTCTAAATTTCTTGAATGCCACCAAGTGTGAGTTTCTTCAAATGCATAGCATTGACTTGCATGGATGTTATTTTGTTATCTTGAATTCCATGTCTTCTCGTAACTGGGATAGGCATTCAGTTTAATAGTCCTCCTGAGAGTTACTATGTTTTAATTTTACAGTGAACCCGGGTTTGGTTTTAGAGCAAAACCCTACTTTCAGGTGACAGGTCTAAATTAATCTTGACTAAGTTATTGCTGGTTTTCTTTCAAAAGAGTGGTTCTTGAGCCAAAGTTACAATGTATGTACATTATGGTTAGTATGGTGGACCTAAATTATAGATAAAGACAGTTGGCAAGGCAAATTGATAATCTACGGGACAAAAGTGTAACCAGTACACCATTCAAAAACATAGGATCTTATAATAATAATATAAGTTGATAATATACCTCTCATCTTCCAACTAAACATGAGTCTGATAATGTAAAAAGTGTTGAACATTTAAAAAACAAAGGAAACTGTGTAAATTATATTAATTTAACGTTGTATCTGATCTAAACAATGCTATTACATCGTATTTTATGTCTTCAAAATTCAAACAAAATAAACAATTCCAAATCAGAATACAAAATTTACATATGTCTGCTGGCGAAATTTCCCAGTATTTGTTGTTACTATAGATTCTATAAAAAGTGCCTAATATGCTAATAACTTCAAAAAATGTAAAATTAACAGAAAATGTGGCATCTTGTGGACTCTTCCAGACCCATGTTGGTTGGCAACGTGGCCCAGATTCCTGTTTCCCTATCTCCATATCCTCAAGGAGCTAATGTTATCATCTTCCTTTGGTTCTCCATGACCTGAATTTGCAGACAACCTCTGATTGGATGCCCCAAATTGAGCATATTTAGGCAGGTTGACTACCAGATTCCTTATCATGTCACATTCAGCCTCAAGGATGGAAATTTACTGCTTTAACTTAACCAAAGTACCCATGATAGAAGAAATTCGAGAAACTATTTGTTGTTTATTATCATGCACATTAGATGTAATAATAAATATAGAGGTCATGTTACTTTGGATAATTTCCTCATGTGATCATAAAACTCTCATGATCTCATACAATTATCTGAAGTCCAAGTATGTTATTTGGTGCAGCAGACCCCCGAACCCTCGGGTTGATGTTCATGCAGGATCATTCTAAATCTTCCCTCTTGAGTCTGATTGACTCTTTGATTTCCCCTTGAGGAATACCTCATAAACTCACGATGTATACACAGGTCCTTATGAATTGAGCCTGTGTGAACAAACACCAGGCGCCAACCCAAATATCCTTAACCACAATAACATCACTCCCTCCACTAATTTGAGACTTCAGGTCTTGCAATTTCATGATCCCTATTGTCAAGGTTATCGACCCTCTTTTGCCGAAACCCGAAATGACGATTCAAAGTTTCGGACTTCGCGTCTTCACGAATCCTGATGCAAGGCTTCTGGCTCTCCAAACTACGAAACACCGAAATAGTCAAAGAAGTTTGACTCCACCTGGCGACAAGTACACCACCTGTCTTCTCCGTTGTCTTTTGTCTCTAACACAGAATCCTGCCACTTGTCACTCTTCCCCACTTTTGGTACTTGAATGATCCCAAAGCGCTTCCTCCTCCGTTTCCCGACACCCAAAGTGCCGAAATCTTGAAACTCCATGCCAATTCTTGTCGCAACTTGCAACTTCGTGACTTTCGTTCTACTACGCTCAACTCCTTATCGTCAGGATCCTTGAAATGTCGAAATGATATGATGGCTTTTGCAAAGCATGTTCAATGGTCCACGTTGATTCTGGATCCTAGAGTGATGAGTTCGCCTATCTCTAATCACCCTACAACTTCTCTGGATTCTATGGTCCTCATGGTCTCGCAAGTTCTCCATGAAAAATCTCGACTGCTCATTTCCTTCTTGGTAGCTTCTGCAAAATAAACCAATATTCTCCCTTCTGAATTTAATTTTGCGGGATGACTTTGACCCTCGTCTCCCCTTGAAGTAGTTCAACCTTTGTCCTCCTTTGCAATGTTCAAAGGTATTATCCCTCCTGAGCTTTCACTTACAAACTCAAACCTCCAAAAGGGTTCTTGCTCGCACTCCTTGCGACACTCTCCCAAATACTTCCAAGTATTTGACCTTTTGACTCTGTGCACTTCCTGCAATAGTAGTCCTTCAACACTCCTCATGGTTGATAAGTTCTAATCTTTCAACCAGCCTGCACACACCTTGCATGGATTTTGTGCTTCACTTGCACTTCTATTGGAATGAGAACAATGGTATCCCTCCTGATATTTCTGAGATACGACTCAAAACTTCGTCAATGCACAGCTTGCAGATGCTTCACTGCACTCCTTGCAGGAACTTCTCTCGCTCAGGAAGAGAAACAATTGAAACTCATTCTCTCTCTCTCTCTCAGACTTCAAACATTCAACATGAAATCATACATGCACAGCATAACCTCATAACAAATGCATAACAGAGAGAATATAACTACTGTAAGCATACCATTCACCTTGTACAAACATAAAACATCATAACACCATGAGTCTGATTCAAAGCTCCATATATTAATTCAAAGCTTCTATACAATGGGTTCTTCTCTACAACTCTCTGCTACAGCTCTCTTCTGCTACTCTATGCTACTATTAATTAATGATACAAAGGTGAGGGTGTCTATATTTGTTTTCCCTCCTACTCTCTAAACTGTCTAATCTATTAATTCAAACCTACCTACTTTCATTAACCGTGCTTAAATGCCTCAATGTTTTACAGATGAGAGCAATCGCTTAAGATCTATTTACAACCTCCAAGATATAAATTCAAGTACGCCATCTTCCTAACTATTACATTAAATCCACTCCCTTAAACTTTCGAAACATTTCAAAATGTGAAAAAAATGTGTGTTGCGCTTTCCAGCTGTCCTTCACCTCCACGCTCGCTTGACTGCTTACGATGCTCCTACATCATTACTCTCTCGCTTGGAAATTTTCATGAGCTCCTGTTCATGAGCTCTTGCATGGTCTGTCCATGCTTCTAAATTTTTGCTTCATCTTCCCATTTGGCATCTTCAACTGGATGTCCCTTCCATTTGACCAAGTATTCAAAATACTCTTTTCTCCTGGTCTTCTTGCTAACCCTCTTGTCAATTATTCTTTCCATCTGTGGCTTTTCAGCTACATGCATTTGTTTGGTCCACTAAACTTATTTCTGTTCTTTCTATGCTCCTGCTTCTTCATCTCTGTAAGGGTACAAATCCGCAACATTGAATATCGATGAAATTCCAATCCCATTGGGTAATTCAATCTCATATGCATTTGCCCCAAATTTCCTTATGACCTTGCATGGTCCAATATTTTTCATATTTAGTTTGTTATATGGTCCCCTTGGGAACCTTTCCTTTCTCAGATGTGCAAGAATCAGATCACCAAATTCAAATTGAAGTTCTCGTCTGTGTTGATCTTCTCTGCGCTTATACTCCTAGCTTGAACTCTGCAATCGCTCCTTGACTTGACTGTGAAGCTCCTTCATTTCTTCTGCAAAGTCTTCTGCACTAGCACTTCTGAATTCATTTTGTTCCAAATATTTCAATTCAGAAACTCCCCTTGGCTGCATTCCATATACAATCTGGAATGGACTCTTCCCTGTGCTTCTATTGATCGAATCATTATAAGCAAATTCTGCTTGTTGCAGAATGTGATCCCACGGACTGTGGTGTTCAGTCACTAGGCCCCCCAACAAATCTCCCAAGCTTATGTTCACGACTTATGTCTGTCCATCCATTTGAGGATGATATGCTGAGATAAAAGACAAACTTGTCCCCAGCTTCTTCCATAAAGTCCTCCAAAAATGTCCCATGAACTTGGTATCTCGATCATAAACGATACTCCTTGGCAAGCCGTGAAGTCTGACGACTTCCTTGAAAAACAGGTTCGCAAGATGAGTTGCGTCGCTGGATTTCTGGCATGGTATGAAATGTGCCATCTTTGAAAATCTGTCTACCACCACAAAGATCGAATCATAGCCTCTTTACGTCCTTGGCAGTCCCAATATAAAATCTATGCTCACTGCATCCCATGGCCTTTCTGTTATGGGTAATGGCTAATATAACCCTGTGTTCTGCCTTTTTCCTTTTGTGTGTTGACAAATCCTGCATCTGTCCACAAATTTCTTAACATATGTCCTCATCCTTGGCCAAAAATATGAGCCATTCAATTTTGATAACGTCTTATCATGACCGAAGTGTCCAATCCTCCACTATGTTTTTCCTTCAGAAGGTTCTCCCTCATGGAGAATTTTGGAATACATAACTGAGTTCCCCTGAACAATAATCCATCCTAGATTATGTATTCAATCCATTGGGTTCTGTCCCTGAGAATTGGATTCTCAGACGCCTCATACGCTTCCTTAAAATCTGGTTCATCCTTGTACATTTCTTTGAGGTTATCAAAACCCAAAGTTTTGCCTCTGAATTCCTGCATCAGCAAACATTTCCTACTCAAAGCATCAACAACTTTGTTAGAAGTTCTAGAAATATGCTTAATTACAAAAGTAAAATTATGCATGAATTCAACCCATTTAATATGTTTTTGGTTCAGCTTCTCCTGTTGAGTCACAAATTGCAAAGCGTGATTATCACTGTACAAAACAAATTCTTTAGGAACCAAATAATGTCCCCATTTCTTCAGTGCTTGTATGACTGCATAAAATTCCTTGTCATATGTTGAGTATTTAATATTCACTTCATTCAGCTTCTCGCTGAAGTATGCGACTGACCTGTCGTCTTGGCTCAAGACTGCTCCAATTGCAAACCCACTTGTGTCACACTTGACCTGAAATGTTTTGTTAAAATATGGCAAAACCAAAATCGATTGCTCAGTGATCTTCTTCTTCAGCAGATTGAAGCTCTTCTCTGCTTCCTCGGTCCAATGAAAATATTGGTGTCTTTTCTTCACCGTTTCCATCATCATTGCGCTAATCCCACTAAAATTTCAGCTGAATTTCCTGTAGAAACTAGCTAAACCATGGAAGCTTCGAACTTCAAACACACCTTTCGGTGATGGCCAATTCTTAATCACTTCTACCTTTTCAGGATCCATCTTTAGCTCATTTGCAGAGATAACAAAACCTAAATAAATGAGTTTTGTCCTCATAAATGATGATTTCTTCAAATTTTTCAACAACTTCTCTTGCTATAATCTCCTCATCACTGTAGCTAAATGCTTCAAGTGTTCTGCTTCTGTCTTGCTGAAAATTAATATGTCGTCAAGATATACAATGACGAATTTCCCGATGAACTCCTTCAGGACTTCATTCATCAGCCTCATGAAAGTACCGGGTGCATTTTTTAAGCCAAATGGCATGACAAGCCATTCATACAACCCTTCATTCATCTTGAATGTTGTCTTCCATTCATCACCTTCTCTCATGCGAATTTGATGATATCCGCTTTTCAAATCAATCTTTGAAAAAAATCTTTCTCCACTCAAGCAATCCATCAAATCATCCATCCTTGGCAATGGAAATCTATATATGATGGTAATATTATTGATTTCCCTTGAGTCTGTACATATCCTCGAGCCTCCATCTTTCTTTGGGATGAGCACTGTTCGAACAACGCATGGACTCAAGCTCTCTCTAATCAATCCTTTGTCCATCAAATCCTGGACTTGTCTCTTGACTTCTTCATTTTCTTGCGGTGTCAACCTGTACATTGCTTTGTTTGGTAAACTGGATCTAGGTATAAGATCAACGTGATGGCTTATACTCCTGATCGGTGGAAACAAACAAGGTAGTTTGTCCACTACTATATCAACAAACTCTTCCAGCAACTCTTGGATTTCCTCTGGCAAATCATCCACTCTTGTACTGGTCAAAACAATTTTAGGCTTCCTGACCACAACAAATTGTGTGTCTTCCTTCTTCTTAACCTCATTAAGAAGTTCCTTCCCACTCATGAGAAGTACAATGTTTCTTGTCTATGTTTTTACTTCTTTATCCTTAATCGGTAGCAACATGTGAGTTATCCCATTCTTCTGTAGGGTGTATGTGTTCTTTCTCCCATCATTAACCACATTTCTATCATATTGCCATGGTCTACCCAACAATAGATGACAAACATCCATGGGAATGACATCACATAATATTTCATCCTTATATCCTCCTATTTTAAATTCAACTAAACATTGTTTAGTGAAATTTACCTGATGTCCTTTTTGCAACCACAAAACTCTGTATGGGCTTGGATGTACAATAGTTTTCATCTCCAACTTTTCTACCATCTCTGTAGAAACAAGATTGTCTTTTCTACCGTTGTCCACGATAACTTTGCATACTCTGTCTTTTGTCTTGCAAGTAGTCCGAAATAGACTGTTTATTTGGGTTGGGTTCTCTGCCTCCTTCTCTGGCTTCAAGAGAACTTTCCTCATCATCAAAGATCTTCCGTCCTCAACATCTTTTGCCTCAACATTCCATCCTTGTGCTTCGGCAATGTGAGTTTCACCACCTTCTTTTTTCCTATATGGACACATAAGATTTATGTCTGATCTTTCCATAGACAAAGCATTTTACTTCACCGCCTCTACCTCTTCCTCTTCCTCTAGCTTGAGGAAAAGTATTTCCATCAGCATACTGCCCTCTCTGTGAGCTTCCCCCTCTCTCTTGTTGAGTTTGATGTTTCTTCCCTTCTTCCTTAGATTTATGATTTCTATCTTGGGCAATTGGTTTGCCTTTGGCTTGACTTCTACCTCGTCCTCTCTGACCTTTCTTTCGGCTCAACTTCTCTTCATCTTTCAGAGCCATCTGATAAGCATCTTCCACATTTCGAATGATCATCATGCTCATCTCATCTTGAATGTCATATCACAGACCATTCATGTATCTGGCAACCTTTTCATCATCGCTTTCCCAATGACCTGCTCTGATGTTTATCTTGTAGAATTATTCAGTGTATTCTTTCACTGACATCATCTTCTGTCTCAAATTCTGCATTCTCTGAAACAGAGTAATTTGATAATCCTTGGGTATGAATTTGGCTTTCATCTTCGCAACCATTCTATCCCAACTTTTGATTTTCTCCTTGCCTTTGTAGCTTATGTCAGCCTGCCGTTCATCCCACCATAATGTTGCATGCCTTTTAAGTCTTGTGACATCGTGTTTGACCTTCCTGTCTTCCTCGACATCCTCATAGTTAAAATATTTATCCAGAGCTCTAATCCAGTCTAGAAGCTCTTCAAAATCCATGTTTCCCTCATACATGGGAATCTCCATTTTCACCCTGGCACCTATCCTTGCAACAGCCTTGAATACGCATTCGTCTGTAGCATCCTCGACTGCAACTTCTTCTTCATGTCCATATTCATTTTCACTGTCAGCCTCACTGATATCCCCAGTGTTGATTGTGCGCCTATGTGCTATCTCCATGACATCAAGCCTGGCACATAGTTCGCGCATTTCCCTTTCCACTGATGGATCAGGCATTGGTTTGTCTCTTCTTCTCGGTGGCATGGATAAGAAATTTCTCCTCTTTTCTCCTCTCACTTCTTCTGTCTGCAATATACAAACAGAGTCAAGCTCTGATACCACAACTGGTGCAGCAGACCCCCGAACCCTCGGGTTGAGGTCCGCCCAAGATCGTTCTAAATCTGCCCTCCCGAGTCTGATTGACTCTTTGATTTCCCCTCGAGGAATACCTCATACACTCATGATGTATCCACAGGTCCTTATGAATTGAGCCTACGTGAACAAACACCAGGAGCCAACCTGTTGGCAACCAATTCACATTTTTCCATTGTCTTATAAGCTGCCTACACCAGTTTTTGCAAACCGTAATTTTTCGTCGCAATTCTCAAATAAACGACACTTTTATTTTTGCGATATTTGCACACTTGCCTTCGTTTTTGTTTTCACGACTGTAAGCGTGAAAACTTGGACCTTTGAAGTCACATTAAAATCATTATTGAATTGTCGTTACCATTCTTGTCGATATGCTTATTGCGCTTACATTTTACTTATCATTATACAGTTGGCAAGACCTTTTGATATACACTCATTTGACATTCTTGGATTGATTGTGTGAATTTGTTTCATTGAGTTTGTGATACATTGGGGATTGTGTTTGCATGTTATTTGATTAATCCCCTTGGCACATTGGTATACATAGAAACACATTGGCACATTGGTTAAATTCTTGGTATGAATCGTTCTATAAAGCACATGTCACATAGTCAAACCCTTGATATCGGTTTCGATTTGTGTGTTGGTTTTAAAACTATGGCATAACTTTGATGGCACAAATGGTTTATCCACTTACCAAAGGTTTCAATTGATTGATGCAAGTGGCGTAATTGTAACACATATGTGTTGTGTTCTGAATAGTTGAAAGCGCCGACGGTTGTACCATTGGTAATGACTATTATGCATGGCTAGCAAATAGCTCCACCACCTTCGCACGATGTCATTAATGTTGCTCCTATCCCTGTTTCACCTCTGTTAGCTCGGGTAAGCCTTCGGGCGTTTTGTTCCTGTGTATGCTGCATTCAAACCCTGGCTCGTTCACCATGTGCTCTTCCTTATGGAACCACTGGTGCGAATTGAGACGAATGGTAACCAAGCATTGCTACTATTCGACAATGCCCAGAAAGACTTAGAGGATAGTGGTTGGCTCACCTTCGTGCAGAGGTTTGAGGGTTTTAATCTATTTTTTGCACAACAATTCACCCTAACTTTTGATGGCTGTAGGGCCAAGATAGGTGGCATTCAGCTCAAAATCGATGAAGAGTTCATTAGCTCTACCACAGGGTTAGCAGCCATGGGCCAGCGTTGGTTTAAAAACTCTAAAGTGGAGGAGGTGCCATGGTCACTACTGTTCATCTCACGAAAGGTCACATCCTGTGACAGAGGTATGCCCATTTCCACACTTAAACCAAGATGGCATGATCTTTTGATGGTGGTCAAATAATTCGTGACCTGTGAAGGTCGATATGGACTGGTCTTTCTTTATCACCTTCGACTGTTAATGAATTTTATGGGGTATCCATTTAATATGCCTTTTTACTTCCAGCGTAGCCTTTATAAAATGTCAAAAAGATTTAAACGAGAAAAGGCCAATAGTAGCCTGTTCCACCACGGCCTAGTCAGACTCATCATTGTTCATCACTTAAATCTCCATGGTGATAGTTGGCAAGCTTTTATTTCTCGGAATGGTTTTGATGATACAGAGCCTATCCAAATTGACAAGCCTGTGGTTAATGAAACTAAGGTTGAGCCACCCATGCCCTTCCATGTCCTACTGCCCTCTCCTAAACCCTTGATCGACCCTGATATTGACCTACCCGATGTTATAACTGAGAAGGATGAGGCTATAAAAAATCCCGTGAGCAAAGAGGTCAAGGGAAACCCTACTGTTGATGGAAAAGGTAAAAAGAATGCTCGGCTTATCTCGAGAATGGCTAGGAATAAGCCTAAACCTAGTGCTGAGCAGAAGCCCATAGTCTTTAGTGAGGATTCAGACTCTGACATTGAACGCTTCCTAGCTAGTGAGTACCCTTACTCCCAAGGTCTGTGCTTCGAGCCACCCTATGACTTTGTTTCTAATCTACCCCCTTGCCTAAGGAACAATCCTAGCTACCCTGGGATCAAGCTACCTAACGAAACCCTCAGCAATGTAACCAAACCCTCACCTGCATTTTCGAAGCCTGGACAGTCGTCATGTGACCAATGTGATGTGTGGTTGGAATGATACTATACAGACGTTCCCTTACTTCAATCGAAAATCAAAGCATTGGAAAACCAAGTTACAGTATTGACAAACCAAAGGGATAAGCTTCAAGAAAATGATAGGAAGTAGAAAACCACTGGTTCTATCGTATTCAGGAATGTCGAATTGGCTACAGCCGTTGTCAATTCCAAAATGTCATGATCAAGCTGTCTGCTCGTCATCCAGGTATGAATTTAGGTATCAATTTCGTTTTGTGAATTGCTCGGATTGATATAATGATTTGAGTTTGGTTTTCAAATAGCTCTGTCTATTGTTCGAAGTGACTCTGTTATAGCCATATCAAAAATGGTTATGTTGTTCATCTTGTACATTGTTTTCGTTTTGCTAAAATTGAATGAGGTTATGATTTGGTTAAATGATTCGGTCATGCCCTGTTTAGCAATTGATAGGTTTTCATTTGTTTTGATTTGTTTGTCTGTTTGGTTTGAGTTAACGAAATCAATGGGTTTCTTTCGATTGGATTTGTTTGTATCTAATCTGAACAGGAGGTTTTCATGCTAAATTTAGAGCACGACTATGTTTTGATTTGATATGATTGGATTATATCGGCTCTGATTTAGTTTGTATGCTGTGATTTTAGAACGACTACGTGAGTTTGAATTAATGTGATGTAATCTTCTAAATCAGGAATACAACTCTAATTGACTCCGATTTGGAAAGAACGACTCTATTTTGTATGGAAACGATATTCTCATTTAAGCCTGTGCAAAACACATCTACACCTGAATCATGGAATGGTTTTGATTCACAACGACTATGTTAAACTCCAACTATTTGATTTTCTCTTGTCTTGATCGGATTGTTGTGTATCTTCAGTTAGTATGATTGTTTTTATGAGTTGGATTCATATCAAAAATAGACTTGATACTACTCTGTTTGATTTTAATTTTCAAAAGGAGTTGGTTGAACCCAGATCGACATATGTTATCTCTGTCGAATTCGGTTCATTTTGAAATGAATTCGACTAATAATTTCGTTGAATGTTAATCAAATTTGTCTGCCCCAATTAGCAATAACAAACGATGGACAATTCCCACAGATCCTGTTATGATTTCATTTGAGTTAATTTACACACCAGTTTTGATTTGATTCGCTAATGACATGGATCGTTGGTTATGTTAATACAATTATATCAATTTGAAAGTGATCTTGTTGTTTTCGTATGGATTCGATCGTGTTTCCCGTTGATGAGGCAACATAAACGATTGCCTATGATGTGTTTCACTGTATCGATTTCAATTTGATATGAAATGATTTCATTACTGTTCGATACGATTTTGTATATCTGAATTAGTAACGAATTAAACAGAGTATAGCTATCTAGTTTATCGTTTGATTTAGTTTGTTCAAATTACATACAAGTGTTGATTTGAATAAGTCTTTTTGCAATCAAATATATTTTGATAGTTTAAATGTATTTTCAAAGATTTTAATTGATTTTAATGTTGATTCTGTGTCTGATTTAGACCAGCTACAGCATCGCAAGATTCTGTAGCTAGTCTATAAAATTAGATTTTTATCATTTTTATCAATCAAATATCCTCTTAACTTGTCCATTTTTTACCCTTTTTAGGTACATTCGAATTACATTGGCCATACTGGATAGTCTAGGAGATATTTGCGTGATTTAGTTTTTATTTTAGGTTCCTAGTTTAGTCAGACTTGGGATATCTTCCCAGATTTATGTAAACAGTTTTGATAACTTCCACATGGATGTTTTACCCTATGGAAGGTCTTTAAATACTTATTATTTTGTGTAATAAGGATTATCCTCACTTGTGGGAGAACCAGGCTATGGATTTTTAATACAAACTGAGACAAGAGTTGATGTCTTACTACAGCTTTCACTTTTCAATATATCAAGCTTTTGTTTCAAGTTTATGCATGTCGTTTGCAGTTGATTATAGACTACTTTAACTATCATAATATATTGCAGGATGATATGATTTGATTAATGTGCTATCCATATCTAATTTCTTTCATCACTTAAAAATACAACAATTATTTTGTTTCAGTTAATGAATGACAGATTTCTCTTCTTCATCAATTGAATCATTTTTGTATAAGTCTTTGCATACATATTTATCTAACTGTGAAGATTTATAAATCATAAGATTGTTGTAAATTTTTATGTCTTGTTTGTCCTGTAATCATATTTGAAGAGCACTGTAGCTTAGTGTTTACGATGAGCTCCTGGAAAAATTCGGTGCGGGTTTCCTCCCTCCGATCAGCTAAGGCAATCATTGCATACAGGACAAAACTGGAATGTTTCTTTAGGTTAGTTTGTCATTTATTTAATAGTTTATTTGTTAGTATAATTTAAGTAGTTTAGTTATATTTATGTATAGTTTAGATTTGTAGTTGTAGTTAGTATATTAGTTGTCTAGTTTAGTTAGTTTTTGTTTTATTTCTATTCATAAAATTATAAAATCGACAAAAAATATCTCTCTCTGTCTTAGGACAGAATGCAAATGAGTTTTTTTAGGTTTTCATTCAAATCTGTAAATTGTTAATATTGTACATTTTGTGAATAAGATTTATTTCTGTTAGTAGTTAGATATTTAATTTCTTAGAGTTAGTATAGTATTAGATAGTAGATTGTATATATAGAATAGTTAGATTTGTTTAGTTTGTTTTAATAGTTAATTTTAGTTAGATTAGTTTATTAGTTTGTTTTAATTGTTATTTTTAGTTAGATTAGTTAATTTAGAGTAGTTTTTCTTTTTTGTTTTCTTAGGACTTAGATCGGCTAACGGAGCCGCTAAACCTGTCAGGGTGGTTCATTCCAAACGGCTTGGGTTATTAGACAACCTCGGACCAGTTCCACTCTTCCAGTTGACGGACGATCAATTTCGCCCATCAACAAATGGTGCTAGAAGGAGGGCCTGAATTTAATTAATGGCACCAGGCGGTCGCACGACTCCTCCTCCACCTAATCGCTCACCTATAGTGACTAGAATCCATTCCAATGATAATATTCCCCTTCAAACAACAATCACATCAACCGATGATCCACGGATCACAGTTGAGCCAGTAACCCCTAATCCTACAGGTGGTGACATACAAGAGATTGTCCGACAATCTCTTATCAGAACACATAGTGCCTTAGCCCGTTTGAGGCAACCAAACCGTCCGTTGGGCCAACCATTGGATTTCTCTGATATCAGAGAACAATTAGGAGACACTGTTCTCACTGTGAATCCTACAGATCCAATCCTAAATCCTGCTGCAGGAAGATCTGGGATACCTCCTTCACCACCTCCATCATCTCCTTCCTCTTCTAGAGGAGATTCCTCTGACGAAGGCAGTTCCCCTTCTCAACCTTCCACACCCACTACACCAATGGAAAATCAGAACAACCCTGCTAGACCTTGGCTCGACCAGGATGCCGTAGCTATGCCTGGAGCTCAACATCCTTTACCTAAACACCCGGAGAAATGGCTTCCCAAGTTTGACCCTGTCTCAAAACAGATCGCTGAAGATCACATTAAAAAGTTTATGTTAGCCATAAGACTCTGCAATGTCGAGCATGAAGACGTTGTCTGTAGGTTGTTCCCCTATACTTTTGAGGGCAATGCATCTACGTGGTACTTTGCCCAGCAACCCCATACCATCGTGTCTTGGGAAAAGTTTAAGTCATGCTTTTTGGAAAAGTTCGGAGACGGTAAGCCTCCGAAAGTTCTGGTCATGGACCTTTCTAGCTTAAGAATGAACCCAAAAGAAAAAGTTAAAGACTTTAATCAAAGATTCTTAACACTTAAAAACCGAATCCCTACGGATTCCATGCCTTCAGAGAGTCTTATAATAGCATACTACACTAAAGCTTTTCATCAAAGTATAGCTATTTGGGTTAAACCATCTAAGAAAGCCACGTTGTTAGAAGCCTTCGAGGAGTCCAGCCAGATCGAAAAAGACATACTTAGTCTTAAATACTCTACTATCAACGAAACAGAGACTAGTTCCTCTTCCAAAAAGAAGATCGAAATCCTCCCTAGACCTACTCAAAGTAAAACACAACCTGAAAGCTCTGATTTAGAAAACTTAACTAAAGTTGTTCAAAAACTGTCAAATCAAGTTATGGACTTAAAGAGGATGACAGAAGAAGCTTCTTCGAGAAAAGGACCTTACAAGCCCCCGTTCCGGAAGCCTTTTCCTACCAACCAACCTAACCCAACCATCAAAGGCCTTAATCTAGAAAGTCTGCAATGCCCCCTTCAAGCAATTCTAGAAGCCCAAGATAACTTGATACCCCCTGAGATTCCTGAGGAGGTAGTTGAACAAGAGACAGTTCAAGAAGAGGAGTCTTCTCCAAACATTTTTGGACACTTCTCGGATAGCATCTTTCAAGATAAATTCGAGATAGTTCATCCTTATAATACCAGGAGTAAGACAGCCAACAAACCTTCTGCCGAAAACACTACAACCTTGCCTCCAAAGCAATCTAAATTAGCTGAGACTAAATAGAGTAATGTGAACCCCAACTTAGATTATGATGTAGTTGAAGATCTTAAAAAGTTGAGAGCAAACATTTATGTTTATGAGTTATTGAAATTTCCATTTCTGCTACAAAAAATGTTACAGAATATCTTAGAGAATGGAAAAAATGGTAATTCAAGTGGTAATAAGGTTGTGCAGAACAAAGTTCCTCAGAAGACTTCCACAAAAAACAATCATGATCCTCAAGATAAAGGAAGCCTTCCTATAAGTAATGTAAATAATGTAAATAATGTATATAAAGTAGCTTTAGAAACTGCGAGTAAAAAGTCACAAGCTACCACTCTTAGTACTCGCAAAAATGTACCTCCATTTTTGTTAACGTTTGAAATCTTTAATAGAAACGTGCACAATTGTATGGTAGACTCAGGAGCGTCATCCAATGTGATGCCATGGTCTATTTGCCAGAAGATTAACGCAGAAGTTGAACCATCTACCCTAAAAATCATACAACTTGATCGGACCAATGTTAAAGTTATAGGCGAACTAAAGAATTTTCTTATTAGATTATCATCTAACCCCAAGGTTCATCAAGTCATTGATATAATTGTTGTGTATATTCTAGAAGTGTATGGTCTGTTTTTAAGTAGGGACTGGTCGGAGCAGCTACATACTTATTTCGCGACAGATTTGTCTCATCTATGGCTTCCAGAGAACGGCAAGCCTAACAAAATCAAGGTAAATCGTGAACGCTATCTTAAGTTCACTATCATGGATTTAAACGACCCCAACGAACCATTTACACCTTCTTTTGATTCACCCGAAGTACAAGGGATGGACACCTTCTTCGGCAATTTCATGGCCGAGGCTTCAGCTATCACCAATCTAGAACAACAGTCCGATATTGTAGCATATGTGCAACCAACAGCTTCTACGCAACGGTCTCATGTACCCGATGAAAATCAAATTTGGTCTCTTTATTTTGACAGGTCAAAGTCTAAAGAAGGAGTTGGCGCAGGCTATGTCATTATCGATCCGGTAGGTAACAAAACATTAATTGCATGTAGGTTAGAATTTGAATGTACTAATAACACTGCAGAATACAAGGCTTTACTGCAAGGTCTCAGAAAAGCTTCGGATATGAACATTCAAAATTTAACCGTCTTTGGCGACTCTAAAATAGTGGTTAGGCAGGTAAGAGATTATATCCACTGTCTGTCTTCGCATCTTAAAAGCTACCAATCCGAGGTATGGAATTTAATGAATAAATTTTCTGCTTTCAATATAAATTCTATTCCTAGATTGAATAATTCTGAAGCAGATTTATTAGCTAATGTAGCTTCTAAACTCCTTCTTGCAGAAGGCTTGTCCCCAGATGCATTCTCTGTCGAATTGTTGTTCCGGCCATCCGTTCCCGACAACATCATGAACTGGAGAGTCTTTGACGATGATCAACAGATTATTAACTTTCTGCACATTGAAGAAACCTTTCAAGGCGCGGTGATAGACGAACACACGCACGACAACAATTTGTGCGATTTCACGGTAATACCAGATCCGAGAACTTCTGAATCCTCATCGGATATGGTAAACTCGATCCCTAAATCTATAGTTAGATTAGAGAAGTTTTATGATCTTCAAGATAAATTTAAAAAGATGGTCAATTGTAAAACCAATAGTTCCTTGTTATCTTACGAAAAAGTAAACTTAGGAACTAATGAAAATCCTCAATACATTAATCTAGGGTTGGGGTGTTCTCAACAAGAAAAAGCTGCATTTATTAAATTGTTCAAAGAATTTAAAGGTGTCTTTGCATGGACATATGATGACCTTAAAACGTTCGACCCTAACATCATACAGCATGTCATTCCCATGAAACCCCAAACCTTACCCTTTCAACAAAAATTGAGAAAAATGCACCCTAAGCTCGAACCGACCATTCAAAAAGAATTGAATAAACTCCTAAATGATAAGATAATTTTTCCTATTAGGCACACTCAATGGGTTTCTAACCTTGTCCCAGTCCGGAAGAAAAGTAGCGAAATCCAACTCTGTGTCGATTTCCAAAACCTTAATAGAGCGTCTGATAAAGACAACTATCCTGTCCCGCCCATGGAACAGATCCTTCAACAGGTATCTGGTTCTCAGAGGCTATCCTTACTGGATCGTTTTTTGGGGTATAACCAAGTCCTGATGTCTCCACCAGACCAACTTAAAACTACCTTCTGTACCCCGTGGGGCACTTATGCTTATCGAAAAATGCCCTTTGGATTGATTAATGCTGGTGCCACTTTTCAGAGAGCAATGGACATTTCTTTCCGAGGCTTAATCAATCAGTTCGTCATAGTTTACTTAGATGATGTGACCATATTTTCTAAAAACAAAAACGATCATCTAGCTCACTTACGAGTCGTTCTACAACGATGTCGTAAATACGACATCTCCTTGAATCCTAAAAAATCCATCTTTGCGGTAGATCAGGATAAACTCTTGGGATTTATTGTGTCAAGTGAAGGGATGATTATCGACCCCGAAAGGACTCAAGTCATCGCAAAACTTCCCCCTCCTACATCCAAAAAATCTATGCAGTCTTTCTTAGGCCAGATTAACTTTGTGAGAAGATTTGTCCCCAGCTTCTCCGAAATGGCCAGACCCTTGCAGAACCTAATTAAGAAAGACACCCAATATCACTGGGGACCCCTAGAAAATCAAGCTTTTAATGCAATAAAAAAGGCCATAATAGACGCTCCGTCTCTCATGAGCCCCGATTTTTCTCAAGACTTTACACTCTACACCTTTGCTTCTGACCGTTCCTATGCCACTGTCCTAACCCAAAAGAATGTCGAGAACAACGAAGTACCCATTGCCTTTATGAGATCTTCTTTCAAAGGCGCTGAACTTAATTACCCAGCAGTAGATCGGCAAGATTATGCTATTTTCAAAGCAGTCAAGCACTTCCAGTTCTATCTTTTGAAGTCAAGGACGAAAGTCATTGTCCCCTACCCAGCCGTCAGGAACCTGTTAGTGCAGAGGGAACTAGGAGAAAAGAGGGCTAACTGGGTCACCTCCTTGCAGGAGTATGACTTAGAAATCACCCCAGCTCAGATAGTGAGAGGCCAAGGGTTATGAAAGTTAGTTGCTGATTCAGCAGTAGGACAGCTAGAAGAAAGCGATACGTCAAACCTAGGACAACACGATCAAAATCTAATCTGTTGTGCACAAAACTCTGTCAGTCCTTGGTATGACGATATAAGATTCTGTCTTAAACATGGGTTAGCCCCCCGTCACCTAGATCCCGCTAAAAGAAGAGCGTTGAGATTAAAGTATGCCTCCTTTCATCTGGTTAATGGTATCCTGTTTCGTCAAAGTTTTGACGACGTGCTGATGTGCTGTCTTGAAAAAGACGAAGCAGAAAAAGTCTTGCTAGAGTTGCATGCAGGAGAAGCTGGTGACCATTTTGGTGGTGACACCACTGCCCATAAGGTTTTAAGAGCTAGTTATTACTGGCCCACGCTTTTTAGAGATGCCCATGCCTTGTGTCGTAAATGTATCATTTGTCAGAAAGCATCAGGGCGGTTACAAAAACCAACCTTTCCTTTGCAGCCCGTTTCCGTAGATTCTCCTTTTCATCATTGGGGCCTTGATATCATAGGTCCGATAAATCCTCCGTCCTCACAACAGCAAAATTTTATTGTGACAGCCATGGATTACTTTACCCAATGGTCTGAAGCAGCTACGCTAAGAACCATCAACACCAGTCAGGTAATTTCCTTTCTAAATTCGAATATTATCACTCGTTTTGGTATCCTTGACTGTTTAGTATTCGATAATGCTTCTTACTTTTACTCTCTTGAGATGAGCGAGTTCGCTTTGGAAAAAGGAATCAAACAAAAGTATTCTGCTAGCTATTACCCTCAGGGTAAAGGATTGGCAGAATCAACAAACAAGAGCTTGATTAAAATCATCAAGAGAACGATGGTTGAAAATCACAAAAATTGGCACAATGCACTGTTGAACGCGTTGTGGGCTGATAGCGTAACGCCAAAAGATGTTGTAGGTAACTCTCCCTTTTTTCTCATTTATGGCAGAGAATCAATTCTGCCACCTCACATTCTTCTTCCTTTGCTTCAGTTATCACAAAAAATCCAAGAAGAAGATTGCCCCCCTTTAGAAAACTAAATTAATGCTTTGATGAAGCTAGAAGAGGTAAGAGCCCAAGCTAAACGTAAGTTAGATCAACATCAACTATTGGTTAAAAGTTGGTTCGATTCTAACTCTGCTTCTGATAGGAATTTCGAAGTAGGTGATCTCGTCTTGAAATGGGACAAACCGCATGAGGGAAAAGGAGAACACACGAAATTTCAAAACTTATGGCTTGAACCCTTTTTTATTGCTGAAAAGTTAGGTCCCGGTTCTTTTCAATTGCAAAATCTTGAAGGACAGCTTGACACCTATCCGGTGAATGGCCAATCCTTGAAAAGATACTTTTCTTGATGACAACCCTTGTATATTATGTACATATTTTTCTGCTTTGTTTGTTTTTTTGTTTTCTTTTTGTTTTTGATTTTTCCTTTGAATTTATCAGCTTGTGTTTTTTTGGAAATACCCATACCTATACACTGAGCTATTCAGACAAAGACAATAGAAAATTCCTTCGCTGAAATAACTGCTAAAAAAATTTGTATAAACATCAATGGTATATTTCTGAAATTTATATCTGTGTTGGAAAAAGTCAGTTGTTTGAACGAAGTTGGCTGATTTCAATCTCCGAGTAAAGCTTATCATGATCATCTATTATCTTTTTACGCTGTCCCTATTCCTTAAGGGAATGACTCAAAAGATGTCTCCCTGCCTTAGGAAGTTGTTTTTGTAAATAAAACATCTCTGGATCTTAATATGTTAAAATATCTTAATAGGACAGTTCTAAAATTTTTTGATGAGGTATGAAAAAATATGTTAAAATATCATGATTTTCAGTGTCACCCCGCTCAACTATATCTTTATGAGAAAACAAAACAAAATAAATTATTAATAAGAGATGTGGGAAGTGCTTGTAAACCCGTTGGGATGTTGAACAGGTCTGTTGGCAGTGGGTAAATGCATGCATGACGCCAAGACAACTTCGTCGGGGTACTGAACAGGCTCGCTGGCAGCGAAGCAATGTCAGGTATATGAAAATTTGCAAATAAAAAGTCTCTTAATGTCCTTTATTTTGATCTAGAACTTCTTGGCAGGATACAGATGTCAGAGTGGGTTAAATGGCAACCCTATCGAGGCTATGGACGCCTGCTGGCAGCAGTGGCTCTGTCAATAGTATTGGAGATTTTATCTTTAATATCGTGACTCTCTGGTCTTAAGACTCTTATCAGTTTTCATCTTTTAAAACACTGCTGGAATAGTTGGCTAATGATGATGTTTATACAATTTTCTGGTTGTTGTTTTTAAGTTAGAATTATCTGTGTTGTCCTAATCTGAATTTGTTCTTTTGGCAGAGATAACTGCTTCTACCAGTGTGTCACCATTGTTGGCAGCCAATTCACATTTTTCCATTGTCTTATAAGCTGCCTACACCAGTTTTTGCAAACCGTAATTTTTCGTCGCAATTCTCAAATAAACGACACTTTTATTTTTGCGATATTTGCACACTTGCCTTCGTTTTTGTTTTCACAACTGTAAGCGTGAAAACTTGGACCTTCGAAGCCACATTAAAATCATTATTGAATTTTCGTTACCATTCTTGTCGATATGCTTATTGCGCTTACATTTTACTTATCATTATACAGTTGGAAAGACCTTTTGATATACACTCATTTGACATTCTTGGATTGATTGTGTGAATTTGTTTCATTGAGTTTGTGATACATTGGGGATTGTGTTTGCATGTTATTTGATTAATCCCCTTGGCACATTGGTATACATAGAAACACATTGACACATTGGTTAAATTCTTGGTATGAATCGTTCTATAAAGCGCATGTCATATAGTCAAACCGTTGATATCGGTTTCGATTTGTGTGTTGGTTTTAAAACTATGGCATAACTTTGATGGCGCGAATGGTTTATCCACTTACCAAAGGTTTCAATTGATTGAAGCAAGTGGCGTAATTGTAACACATATGCATTGTGTTCTGAATAGTTGAAAGCGTCGACGGTTGTACCATTGGTAATGACTATTCTGCATGGCTAGCAAATAGCTCCACCACCTTCGCACGATGTCATTAATGTTGCTCCTATCCTTATTTCACCTATGTTTCTCCTATCGAAGTGACTCTCTTATAGCCATATCGAAAACGATTATGTTGTTCATCTTGTACATTGTTTTCGTTTTGCTAAAATTGAATGAGGTTATGATTTGGTTAAATGATTCAGTCATGCCCAGTTTAGCAATTGAAAGGTTTTCATTTGTTTTGATTCGTTTGTCTGTTTGGTTTGAGTTAACGAAATCAATGGGTTGCTTTCGATTGGATTTGTTTGTATCTAATCTGGACAAGAGGTTTTCATGCTAAATTTAGAGCACGACTATGTTTTGATTTGATATGATTGGATTATATTGGCTCTGATTTAGTTTGTATGCTGTGATTTTAGAACGACTGCGTGAGTTTGAATTGATGTGATGTAATCTTCTAAATCAGGAATACAACTCTGATTGACTCCGATTTGGAAAGAACGACTCTGTTTTGTATGGAAACGATATTCTCATTTAAGCCTGTGCAAAAGACATCTACGCCCGAATCATGGAACGGTTTTGATTCACAACGACTATGTTAAACTCCAACTGTTCGATTTTCTCTAGTCTTGATCGGATTGCTGTGTATCTTCAGTTAGTACGATTGTTTTTATGAGTTGGATTCATATCAAAAATAGACTTGATATTGCTCTGTTTGATTTTAATTTTCAAAACGAGTTGGTTGAACCCAGATCGACATATGTTATCTCTGTCGAATTCGGTTCGTTTTGAAATGAATTCGACTAATAATTTCGTTGAATGTTAATCAAATTTGTCTGCCCCAATTAGCAATAACAAACGATGGATGATTCCCACAGATCCTGTTATGATTTCATTTGAGTTAATTTACACACCAGTTTTGATTTGATTCGCTAATGACATGGATCATTGGTTATGTTAATACAGTTATATCAATTTGAAAGTGATCTTCTTGTTTTCGTATGGATTCGATCATGTTTCCCGTTGATGAGGCAGCATAAACGATTGCCTATGATGTGTTTAACTGTATCGATTTCAATTTGATATGAAATGATTTCATTACTGTTCGATACGATTTTGTATATCTGAATTAGTAACGAATTAAACAGAGTATAGCTATCTAGTTTATCGTTTGATTTAGTTTGTTCAAATTACATACAAGTGTCGATTTGAATAAGGCTTTTTGCAATCAAATATATTTTGATAGTTTAAATGTATTTTCAAAGATTTGAATTGATTTTAATGTTGATTCTGTGTCTGATTTAGACCAGCTACAGAATCACAAGATTCTGTAGCTAGTCTATAGAATTAGATTTTTATCATTTTTATCAATCAAATATCCTCCTAACTTGTCCATTTTTTACCCTTTTCAGGTACATTCGAATTACATTGGCCATACTGGATAGTCTAGGAGATATTTGCGTGATTTAGTTTTTATTTTAGGTTCCTAGTTTAGTCAGACTTGGGATATCTTCCCAGATTTATGTAAACAGTTTTGATAACTTCCACAGGGATGTTTTACCCTATGGAAGGTCTGTAAATACTTATTATTTTGTGTAATAAGGATCATCCTCACTTGTGGGAGAACCAGGCTATGGATTTTTAATACAAACTGAGACAAGAGTTGATGTCTTGCTACAACTTTCGCTTTTCAATATATCAAGCTTTTGTTTCAAGTTTATGCATGTCATTTGCAGTTGATTATAGACTACTTTAGCTATCATAATCTATTGCAGGATGATATGATTTGATTAATGTGCTATCCATATCTGATTTCTTTCATCACTTAAAAATACAACAATTATTTTGTTTCAGTTAATGAATGACAGATTTCTCTTCTTCATCAATTGAATCATTTTTGTATAAGTCTTTGCATACAGATTTATCTAACTGTGAAGATTTATAAATCATAAGATTGTTGTAAATTTTTATGTCTTGTTTGTCCTGTAATCATATTTGAAGAGCACTGCAGCTTAGTGTTTACGACGAGCTCCTGGAAAATTCGGTGTGGGTTTCCTCCCTCCGATCAGCTAAGGCAATCATTGCATACAGGACAAAACTGGAACATTTCTTCAGGTTAGTTTGTCATTTATTTAATAGTTTATTTGTTAGTATAATTTAAGTAGTTTAGTTATATTTATGTATAGTTTAGATTTGTAGTTGTAGTTAGTATATTAGTTGTTTAGTTTAGTTAGTTTTTGTTTTATTTCTGTTCATAAAATTATAAAATCCACAAAAAATATCTCTCTCTATCTTAGGACAGAATGCAAATGAGTTTTTTTCAGGTTTTCATTCAAAATATGTAAATTGTTAATATTGTACATTTTGTGAATAAGATTTATTTCTGTTAGTAGTTAGATATTTAATTTCTTAGAGTTAGTATAGTATTAGATAGTAGATTGTATATATAGAATAGTTAGATTTGTTTAGTTTGTTTTAATAGTTAATTTTAGTTAGATTAGTTTATTAGTTTGTTTTAATTGTTATTTTTAGTTAGATTAGTTAATTTAGAGTAGTTTTTCTTTTTTGTTTTCTTAGGACTTAGATCGGCTAACGGAGCTGCTAAACCCATCAGGGTGGTTCATTCCAAACAGCTTGGGTTATTAGACAACCCCGGACCAGTTCCACTCTTCCAGTTGACGGACGGTCAATTTCGCCCGTCAACACAACCTAAATCTCCTTAACCAAAATAACATCGTGCCCTCCGCTAATTCGGGACTTCGGGTCTCGCAATTTCGTGATCCCTATTGTCGAGGTTCTCGGCCCTCTTTTTCTGAAACCCAAAATGTCAATTCGGAGTTTCGGACTTCGCATCTTTGTGAATCTTGATGCAAGGCTTCCAGCTCTCCAAACTATGAAACCCTGAAATAGTAAACAAAGTTTGACTCCGCCTGGTGACAAGTACACCACCTATCTTCTCCGTTGTCTTTTGTCTCTGACGCGAACTCCTGCCACCTGTCACTCTTCCTAGATTTTGGTACTTGAATGATCCCAAAGCGCTGCCTCCTCCATTTCCCGACACCCGAAGTGATGAAATACTAAAATCCACAACAATTCTTGTTGCAACTCGCGACTTTCGTTCTACTGCGCTCAACTACTTATCGTAAGGATCCCCGAAATGCCGAAATAATATGATGGCTTATGCAAAGCATGATCAACGGTCCACGTTGATTCTGGATCCTGGAGTGATGAGTTCACCTACCTCTAATCACCCTGAAACTTCTCTGGATCCTATGGTCCTCGTGGTCTCGCAAGTTCTCCATGGAGAATCTTGACCGCTCATTTCCTCCTTGGCAGCTTCTGTGAAATAAACTAATGTTCTCCCTTCTGAAATTTACTTCTGCAGGATGACTTCGACCCTCGTCTCCCTTTGAAGTAGTTCAACCTCTATCCTCCTTTGGAATGTTCAAAGGTATTATCCCTCCTGAGCTTTCACTTACAAACTCAAACCTCAAAAAGGGTTCCTGCTCACACTCCTTGCAACACTCTCCCAAATACTTCCAAATATTTGACCTTTCGACTATGTGCACTTCCTACAATAGCAGTCCTTCAACACTCCTCTTGGTTGATAATTTCTAAGCTTTCAACTAGCCTGCACACACCTTGCACAGCTTCTGTGCTTCACTTGCACTTCTGTTGGAATGAGAACAACGGTATCCCTCCTGAGATTTCTGAGATATGACTCAGAACTTCATCAACGCACACCTTGCAGATGCTTCACTGCACTCCTTACAGGAACTTCTCTCACTTAGGAAGAGAAAAAATTGAAACTCATTCTCTCTCTGTCTCTCAGACTTCAATCATTCAACATGAAATCATACATGCACAACATAACCTCATAACAAATGCATAATAGAGAGAATATAACTGCTATAAGCATACCATTCACCATGTACAAACAGAAAACATCATAACACCATGAGTCTGATTCAAAGCTCCATATATTAATTCAAAGCTTCTATACAATGGGTTCTTCTCTACAGCTCTCTGTTATAGCTCTCTTCTTCTGCTCTATGCTACAATTAATTAATGATACAAAGGCGAGGGTGTCTATATCCGTTTTCCCTGCTACTCTCTAAACTATCTAATCTATTAATTCAAACCTACCTACTTTCATTAACTGGGCTTAAATGCCTTAATGTTCTACAGATGAGAGAAATCGCTCAAGATCTGTTTACAATCTCCAAGATATAAATGTTAGTACACCATCTTCCTAACTATTACATTAATATCCGCTCCCTTAAACTTTCAAAACATTTCAAAACGTGAAAAAAATGTGTGTTGTGCTTTCCAACTGTCCTTCGCCTCCACACTCGCTTGACTACTTACGATGCTCCTACATCATTATTCTCTCGCTTGAAAATTTTCATGAACTCCTGTTCATGAGCTCTTGCATGGTCTGTCCATGATTCTGAATTTCTGCTTCATCTTCCTAGCTGGCATCTTCAACTGGATGTCCCTTCCATTTGACCAAGTATTCAAAATACTCTTTTCTCCTGGTCTTCTTGCTAACCCTCTTGTCAATTATTCTTTCCATCTGTGGCTTTTCAGCTACAGACATTTGTTTGGTCCACTGAACTTCTTTCTATTCTTTATCTTCTCCTGCTTCTTCAACTCTGTAAGGGTACAAATATGCACCATTGAATATCAGTGAAATTTCGATCCCATCGGGTAATTCAATCTCATATGCATTTGCCCCAAATTTCCTTATGACCTTGCATGGTCCAATCTTTTTCATCTTTAGCTTGTTATATGTTCCCCTTGGGAACCTTTCCTTCCTCAGATGTGCAAGAATCAGATCACCAACTTCAAATTGAAGTTCTCGCTTGTGTTGATCTGCTCTGTGCTTATACTCCTGGCTTGAACTCTACAATCGCTCCTTGACTTGACTGTGAAGCTCCTTCATTTCTTCTGCAAATTCTTATGCACTAGAACTTCTGAATTCATTTTGTTCTGAATCTTTCAATTCAGAAACTCCCCTTGGATGCATTCCATATACAATCTGGAATGGACTCTACCCCGTGCTTCTATTGATCGAATCATTATAAGCAAATTCTGCTTGTGGCAGAATGTGATCCCACTGACTATGGTGTTCAATCACTAGGCTCCTCAACAAATCTCCCAAGCTTCTGTTAACAACTTTTGTTTGTCCATCCATATGAGGATGATATGCTGAGCTAAAAGAAAAACTTGTTCCCAACTTCTTCCATAGAGTCCTCCAGAAATGTCCCACGAACTTGGTATCTCGATAAAAAATGATACTCCTTGGCAAGCCGTGAAGTCTGATGACTTCCTTGAAAAACAGGTTCGCAATATGAGTTGCGTCACTGGTTTTCTGGCATGGTATGAAATGTGCCATCTTTGAAAATCTGTCTACCACCACAGAGATCGAATCATAGCCTATTTGCATCCTTGGTAGTCCCAATATAAAATCCATGTTCACTACATCCCACAACCTTTCTGGTATGGGTAATGGCTGATATAACCCTGTGTTCTGCCTTTTTCTTTTTGTGTGCTAACAAATCCTGCATCTGTCCAAAAATTTCTTAACATCTTTCCTCATCCTTGGACAAAAATATGAACCATTCAATTTTGAGAACGTCTTATCATGACCGAAGTGTCAGACCAATCCTCCACTGTGTTTTTCCTTCAACAGGTTCTCCCTCATGGAGCATTTTGGAATACATAGCTGATTTCCCCTGAACAATAATCCATCCTGGATCATGTATTCAATCCATTGGGTTCTGTCCCTGAGAATTGGGCTCTCAGACATCTCATACGCTTCCTTAAAATATGGTTCATCCTTGTACATTTCTTTGAGGTTATCAAAACCCAAAGTTTTGACTCTGAATTCCTGCATCAGCAAACATTTCTTGCTCAAAGCATCAACAACTTTGTTAGCAGTTCTATAAATATGCTTAGTTAAAAAAGTAAAATTCTGCATGAATTCAACCCATTTAATATGTTTTTGGTTCAGCTTCTCCTGTTGAGTCACAAATTGCAAAGCGTGATTATCACTGTACAAAACAAAATCTTTAGGACCCAAATAATGTCTCCATTTCTTCAGTGCTTGTATGACTGCATAAAATTCCTTGTCATATGTTGAGTATTTAATCTTCACTTCATTCAGCTTCTCGTTGAAGTATGTGATTGGTCTGTCGTCTTGGTTCAAGACTGCTCCAATTGCAAACCCACTTGTGTCACACTTGACCTGAAATGTTTTCTTAAAATCTGGCAAAAACAAAATCGGTTGCTCAATGATCTTCATCTTCAGTAGATTGAAGCTCTTCTTTGATTCCTCTGTCTAATGAAAAGATTGGTGTCTTTTCTTCACCGTGTCCATCATCGGTGCACTAATCCCACTAAAATTTCGAATGAATTTCCTCTAGAAACTAGCTAAACCATGAAAGCTTCGAACTTCAAACACACCTTTCGGTGATGGTCAATTCTTAATCGCTTCTACCTTTTCAGGATTTGGGATCCATCTTCGGCTCATTTGCAGAGATAATAAAACCCAAATAAATGAGTTTTGTCCTCATAAATGATAATTTCTTCACATTTATCAACAACTTCTCTTGCTGTAATCTCCTCATCACTGTAGCTAAATGCTTCAAGTGTTCTGCTTCTGTCTTGCTGAAAATTAATATGTCGTCAAGATATACAATGATGAATTTCCCGATGAACTCCTTCAGGACTTCATTCATCAGCCTCATGAAATTATTGGGTGCATTTGTTAAGCCAAATGGCATGACACGCCATTCATACAACCCTTCATTCCTCTTGAATGTTGTCTTCCATTCATCAACTTCTCTCATATGAATTTGATGATATCTGCTTTTCAAATCAATCTTTGAAAAAAATCTTGCTCCACTCAAGCAATCCATCAAATCATCCATCCTTGGCAATGGAAATCTGTATCTGATGGTAATCTTATTGATTTCCCTTGAGTCTTTACACATCCTCCAGCCTCCATCTTTCTTTGGGCTGAGCACTGTTGGAACAACGCATGGACTCAAGCTCTCTCTAATCAATCCTTTGTCCATCAAATGCTGGACTTTTCTCTTGACTTCTTCATTTTCCTGTGGCATCAACCTTTATGCTGCTTTGTTTGGTAAACTAGCTCCAGGTATAAGATCAATGTGATGGCTTATACTCATGATCGGTGGCAACGAACAAGGTAGTTTGTCCACTACTATATCAACAAACTCTTCCAGCAACTCCTGGATTTCCTGTGGTAAATCATCCACTCTTGTACTGATCAAAACAATTTTAGGCTTCCTGACCACAACAAATTGTGTGTCTTCCTTCTTCTTAACCTCATTAAGAAGTTCCTTCCCACTCATGAGAAGTACAATGTTGCTTGTCTCTATTTTTACTTCTTTATCCTTAATCGGCAACAAAATGTGAGTTCTCCCATTCTTCTCCAGGGTGTATGTGTTCTTTCTCCCATCATGAACAACATTTCTATCATATTTCCATGGTCTACCCAACAATAGATGACAAACATCCATGGGAATGAGATCACATAATATTTCATCCTTATATCCTCCTATTTTAAATTCAACTAAACATTGTTTAGTGACATTTACCTGATGTCCTTTTTGTAACCACGAAACTCTGTATGGGCTTGGATGTACAACAGTTTCCAACTCTAGCTTTTCTACCATCTCTGTAGAAATGAGATTGTATGTGCTACCGTTGTCCACGATAAATTTGCATACTCTGTCTTTTGTCTTGCAAGCAGTCCGAAACAGACGGTTTCTTTGGGATGGGTTCTCTGCCTCCTTCTCTAGCTTCAACAAAACTTTCCTCATCATCAAAGATCTTCTGCCCTCAGCATCTTCTGCCTCAAAATCCCATCCTTGTGCTTCAGAAATGTGAGTTTCACCACCTTCTTTCTTCCTATCTGGACACTCATAAGATTTATGTCCGATCTTTCCACAGACAAATCATTTTACTTCACTGCCTTTGCCTCTTCCTCTTCCTCTAGCTCAAGGAAAAGTATTTCCATCAACATACTTCCCTCTTTGTGAGCTTCCCCCTCTCTCCTATTGAGTTTGAGGTTTCTTCCCTTCTTCCTTAGATTTCTGATTTCTGTCTTGGGCAATTGGTTTGCCTCTGGCTTGACTTTTTCCTCGGCCTCTCTGACCTTTCTTTCGACTCAGCTTCTCTTCATCTTTCAGAGCCATATGATAAGCATCTTCCACATTTCGAATGATCATCATGCTCATCTCACCTTGAATGTCATATCGCAGACCATTCATGTATCTGGAAACCTTTTCATCATCACTTTCCTGATGACCTGCTCTGATGTTTATATTGTAGAATTCTTCAGTGTATTCTTTCACTGACATCAACTTCTATCTCAAATTTTGCATTCTCTAAAACAAAGTAATTTGAGCCTATGTGAACAAACACCATGTGCCAACCTAAATCTCCTTAACCACAATAACGTCGCTCCCTCCGCTAATTCAGGACTTCGGGTCTCGCAATTTCGTGATCCCTATTGTCGAGGTTCTCGTACCTCTTCCGATGAAACCCAAAATGTTGATTTGGATTTTCGGACTTTGCGTCTTTGCAAATCTTGATGCAAGGCTTTCAGCTCTCCAAACTTCGAAACCTCGAAATAGTCAACAAAGTTTGACTCTGCCTGGTGACAAGTACACCACCTGTCTTCTCCGTTGTCTTTTGTCTTTGACACAGACTCCTGCCACCTGTCACTCTTACCGGATTTTGGTACTTGAACGATCCCAAAGCGCTGCCTCCTCCATTTTCCGACACCCAAAGTGTCGAAATCCTAAAATTCCATGCCAATTCCTCTCACAACTCGCGACTTCGAGACTTTCGTTCTACTGCGCTCAACTCCTTATCGTCAAGATCCCCGAAATGCCAAAATGATCTGATGGCTTATGCAAAGCACGATCAATGTTCCACATCGATTCTGGATCCTAGAGTGATGAGTTCGTATGCCTCTAACCACCCTGCAACTTCTCTGGATCCTACGGTTCTCGTGGTCTCGCAAGTTCTCCATGGAGAATCTCGACCGCTCGTTTCCTCCTTGGCAGCTTCTACGAAATAAACCAATGTTCTCCCTTCGGAATTTTACTTCTGCGGGATGACTTCGACCCTCATCTCCCTTTGAATTAGTTCAACCTCCGTCCTCCTTTGGATTGTTAAAATGTATTATCCCTCCTGAGCTTTCACTTACAAACTCAAACCTCCAAAAGGGTTCCTGCCCGCACTCCTTGCGGTACTCTCCCAAATGCTTCCAAGTGTTTGACCTTTCGACTCGGTGCACTTCCTGCAACAGCAGTCCTTCAACACTCCTCTTGGTTGATAAGTTCTAAGCTTTCAACCAGCCTGCACACACCTTGCATGGCTTTTGTGCTTCACTTGCACTTCTGTTGGAATGAGAACAATGGTATCCCTCCTAAGCTTTCTGAGATACAACTCAAAACTTCCTCAATGCACACCTTGTGGACGCTTCACTGCACTCCTTGCAGAAACTTCTCTCACTCAGGAAGAGAAACAATTGAAACTCATTCTCTCTCTCTCTCAGACTTCAAACATTCAACATGAAATCATACATGCACAGCATAACCTCATAACAAATGCATAACAGAGAGAATATAACTACTATAAGCATACCATTCACCATGTACAAACAGAAAACATCATAACACCATGAGTTTGATTCAAAGCTCCATATATTAATTCAAATCTTTTGTACAATGGGTTCTTCTCTACAGCTCTCTGCTATAGCTCTCTTCTTCTGCTCTATGCTACTATTAATTAATGATACAAAGTCAAGGGTGTCTATATCTATTTTCCCTCCTACTCTCTAAACTGTCTAATCTATTAATTCAAACCTACCTACTTTCATTAACTGAGCATAAATGCCTTAATGTTTTACAGATGAGAGCAATCGCTCAAGATCTATTTACAACCTCCAAGATATAAATGCAAGTACTCCATGTTTCTAACTATTACATTAATATCCGCTCCCTTAAACTTTCAAAACATTTCAAAACATGAAAAAAATGCGTGTTGCGCTTTCAAGCTGTCCTTCGCCTCCATGCTCGCTTGACTGCCTACGATGCTCCTGCATCACTATTATAGAGATAGGGATCCACTCTAGAATGAAGGACTAGGGCCAGACAAGCCAACAGAGCCACATAACCAATCCCAATATAACCTCAACCAAACCAGTAAAAATCACAGGGATACTGGTCCAGAGACTACAATACCCAGACCAAGGAACTAGATCCTGAGTATAGGACTTGGAATTTGCATACAAAGTAACAACATTCCCATTGAAACAGTCCACCACATGACAAAATACCTTCCTTAAATTAACCAGACTAGGAAAACCAAAACACCAAGCACACTTGGTCTGCAGGAAATGGAGTTTTCATGAAACCGAAGACAACAAACAGTGTTGCCAAAAGGAAAGCTGACCTCAAATTCACCTGCCTGATAAAGGAGACCAATCTGAAGATTGTAGTTGTGAATTCCTAGTGTCATCTGACCAAGAAAGGAGGCATCCCACGGACCTTCCTGTGCCTCACACTGCATATCACCATAATCCGACCTCACTTGGGATATAAAACCACCTCGCATTCAAAGTTCCAATTCATCGCAAGCTCGAGGATGTTTGAGGGGGGCTCAAGTCTTGTCGTGTTTATTGTGTTACTTTGATAATAGGGCTAGTGTGTCATTGACATGTGGCTTATTAAATTAGTGGTATTTTCCAATGAGTGCATGGGGATCTCTTAAGGTATAGTTTGGAAGGATAATGAACTGTTAGCCCTTAATACCCCCATTTTTAATCTACTAGCTTCATTTGCAAGAGAGTCAGCCTCACTATTGTTGTCCTTTAAGACCTGGAAAAATGAAATGTTTTGAAACCTAATGGCCTCTTGAAAATATTGAACCAAAATGAATCTTGTAGTCAGCGGGAAGGGATTTTTTGTTCATCGACTGAATAATTATGCTTGAATCACCTACCATTGTGAGGGTGTGGATTCAGTGATCCAATTCCATTCTCAATCCTTGTAGAAAAGTGTATGCTTAAGCCTGGTTATTAGAGGAAATTCTTGATCCCCATACATTGGATAGTTCATTGTTTCCTCTGGAATCCATGACGATCCCCCCTACGCCTACCGCCCCTAACAATGTTCAACATTATATCATCCAAGCACATGAAAATATTGGAACAATCATTATGAAATGTTTAATACATGATCAAGAGCCAATACATATGAGTAAGTAACGAGTTATGATTACTTTGATCTGTATATACTCCATTAGACAATTCATCATTTGATTCTTCCAAATTCCAAGCTGTGACATGTGCATATTTTGGATTCACTAAAAGGGTATGTTCCAGTTTTAGTGCATCTATTTTCTAGATTCAGTTAAGAAAGGAGTCCACCAAAAGCTATCATGTTTTATGCTTTGAGCGCTAAAAACAATCGTTGTTTGCTGAGGAGCCAAACCCAAAAAATTCTTGGTCAGAAACATCTATTGCATGTTGAATAATAATACTGATTGAGGGGAGGCCAAATAGAAAATAAATCCACAGGAATGGTTGAGAGGAGTCCAAATAGCAGACAAAAACACTTGGACATGTCATAAAAAAATTAACACTTTTGTTCAATTAAAACTTTCTAAAATTCAATATTTTTGGAAGTTTCGTTCATGTTTGTTATAATTGACTGAATACTCAAAAATTCATTTGAAACAACAAATTTAACATAAGTCCATGGAAGAAAACAAGAAAATTTTAAAATGCAAAGGTTTTTGGTTAGAGTTCAGAGGTGTATGGTATAAGGAAAACATGAATTTTGAGTTTTGCAATGTAGAAGTTGTATATGTGTTGGGATTTGTAGTTTGAAGAATATTGTATATCTGTTTATGTATTAGGTCAATCCTAGTAGAAAACTTCACTGATCTATTTTGCCTGGACATGCTACTTTCAAACATTAATCATGTGGCCTACTATTCATATTATGCGTCCTGAAAGTCCACTTGTGATCTGAGTCCTTGTTGGTGGTTCAAATATTTTGTGACCTTGTTTTTAGAGTTATGCCTCACAAATGCAGTTAGTAGCATGTACAAAAAGGATTTTTCTTCCTAGTGATTTTCTGTGCATTAAAACCATTCTACATGAATTGTTATTTTGAAACGTTCTTTCAATGCTAAGATTGTGTTCTGAATGCTTTTCCTTGTTGTATGTATTGTAATGTCTTTAGATACTTGAAATGGATACGTAAGGTACCATGGAAACTCAATGTCAGATCCAGGAAGTACTTACAGAACCCGAGATGAAATATCAGGTGTCATACAGGTACTGCAAACTATTTGAAATTTACAACTTAATGCATCAAAAAATCTCTTGCTTCTAGGCTTTATAATGACAGACTGAATTGAATATGAGTATATTTTGGTGGTTTGCATTGTAGGAACCTGATTCAATTGAAAGGGTCCATAAACTTGTGCTAGCTCATAACATAGCCACAACAGCTGAATTGAAGGTGCCAAAAGGATTCAATGGATATTATTTTTCCCCAGCATGATTTTTTTGTATTTTGGCTTAAATGCTTCTGGTCATATTCACCTAGTATGCAAGGTTTGTAGTTCAAGATAGGTTGTAATGACTTGCTGTAACTTGAATTTTGTATAGGATATTGAAAAGGAAGCAAAAAAAGAATTTGATGATGCAATTGCCTTGGCGAAGGTAAATACAATGTTTGGAATATCTGGAAATTATGTTTACATTTGTCATTCTTTGTTAAAAGTTTCTAGGTTAGCTCTTCATTTTAAAGACCATACATTAGCCAAAAGATTTGACTTCAATAATTTTTCAATAATGTTTTGCATCAAGGACTGAGGTATCCAATATCTTGACCTTTTGGGTAAATATCTTGTAGTTTCTTTTTTTTCAATCATAAACTCATCTTTCGGGTGTCACTTTTTTATAATGCATACATTCGGTGTAGATAGGAAGGAACTGAAAGGTTTATTGCCTTGATGAATGTTCTTTAAAGAGTCCAATTTTTTTGAGTTATAGTTGAATAGAAAATAAGAAAGCAAATGTTAAGTGGAATTTATATCATTATTCATTGGTGTAAGGAGTTGTTGGGTCAATTCTTCATGTTGAAAGATTTTAATTGACCAGTGTATTCCATGGGAAGATACTCTGACAGTTAATATTCTGGTATTGTTGTTACTGCTATGGCTTCATTTTTTGCTGGATTTTAACCATTTCACAGGAAGACAGTTCAAACTTCATATAAGAAAATGAACTGAAATATATTTCTGCATGTTTCTCCAACTTTTCCTTTCACTAGTCTGTTCTATATTAACAATATTGCCTACCTATTATACCAGATGTTAAACTCCCATTATTTGCATGTATACGATGGTTATCATGTGCATTTGACTTTAAGTACTAGGCATTTTATAAATTAATCAGAAGAATCCCATTTAATGGGTAACAAAAGCAGCTAAAGATATTGGTGCAATGTTGTTTCTCATGCTTAATATGTGCTTTAGATGATGGGGTGTTACCCTCTTCTATTTGACCCCAAAGCGATTTGTGCAGAAATATGTTGATAACTCCTTTCAAAGGCGATAGAATTATGACCCATGTTCGTATGTTCCTTGAGTCTTGTCCAAGTGTTTCTTAAATCTAAACATCAAATACATTTGTTTCCTCTTCAAAGGCTAGTGTTTGTAAGTGCTATTACTTCACACTTGGTGGGAAGTTCAATGGGATCATGTGAGGGTTCGAGGATGGCATCATGACGTTATGGGTAGCTATTTCCTTCTAGAATTGATTCAGTCATAGACAGAAAAACGTTTAGTAATCAACTCCATACATAATATTGGAGTGGGAATCAACTTCATTTTGACATTCCTTCCGACTAGTAGGCAATCCAAATGCATTTCAGTTATTTTCTTTGATTTTTCTAGAAAAATGATCAAATTAGCCTTCTGCATATTATGGATCAAACCTGATTCACTATCTACCTATCATTTTTTATTGAAAATGTTGAATATTAAACCTCATTCACTATCTACCTGTCATTTTTTATTGAAAATACTGAATATGTTCAAATGGACATTTGTTTGAATGGCCACCCATACTTGTGAAGTTTATTTTTGACCTTTATGTTTGATGAGAGCTATGTTTAAGAGTTGGTTGATTGTAGAATTGTTCCATATATGTTGGATTTTGTGAACTTCTATCGATTATACAAGTTGGGAGGTTGGGTGAATTTAAAAGGAAAAGTTTGACAGAACTAATTGCCTTTTTCATCACTACTGAAGTTGAGGAAGGCGGGGCAATATGCCCTAACTTGGAACTCAAAAGATGAGCCTTTTTGAAGGAATTGTTAGAAAAAAAAAGTTATTTACCACCCATATTTGTGAATGCTATTTTTCACCCATATGTTTGATGAGAGCTATGGTTGAGACTAGGCTAGTTGGTAGTACTTTTCCATCTATGCTTGACTTCATGAAGTTCTCTTGATTATGAAAGTTGGGAGGTTGACAACATTTCTCAAGCAAAGTTTGACAGAACTAATAGCCATTTTCCTAGTTGCTGAAGTTTAGGAAGGAAAATCAATATACCTTTTAACTTGGAACCAAAAGGATCAACCTTCTTGAAGGAATTGTTAAAGATTGAAGTTAATGTGCATTTTAAAAAATATGCCATTCTCTGTATAATCTAATTTTTATATTCTTAAGGACAAGAATTAGATTGAATTATCTATTTTTTTTTTCTTTTCAAGGAGAATTAATAGATTGAATTATATCATGGGCTTTTTATAGTACAAATTTAGATGAAAAATTGTCTTAAAACATATCCATGACAATTTGCCTTTATAACGTTTGATTGTGCATTGGCAAATCTCGGGGCTCAAATCAAGATTTGTGCATTTTATATACCCACATTCTCACTGTGGCTTGGAAGGTCTACATGGTTGTCTTGGGAGGTCCATACAAGCTACTTCTTGGAAGTTCTGCACCACCAAGTGAATTGCTAAAAATACCATCTAGTTCTACAAAAATTACTTGTGTTGATGTGGTCACCAACTTTCCACTCCCTATCTAGCATTATGTTTTGGTTCCCTTGGGTGGCTTGCAACATTGCTATTGGTGTGTTCCATGTTCATGTGGGTGGAGTGAAGGTGGTTGTTGGATTCCCTTTGGGTTATTTGTAACTATAGTCAAATGTCTGTCAACACTCTTAATGGGCATGCTTTGTGATGGACACTGGTAATCCAAGGAATGGATGTGTACCCTATAGGAAAGTTCATGTTCTCTTGTCTCTATGTGGAATGGTGGGAGAATGATTGTGTGGTAGCTATATTGTCTATGGTTGGTTAATGCATTTGTGGTTGTGTAAGGTGTGGTCCTATGTTGGTTGGGATCAGTGTTGGAATTTACCTTCACCTTTTCTTGTTAGTGATTTTTTGACATTTTGAATGTTCGTATTCCTCGTCAAAAAACATTTTGTCTAAAACTATGGCCTTCAAAAGATGCATCCTAAGGGGTGACTACAAGTTGAAATTGATCAACACTAGCAATGAGTGTTACCAATGTTTTGTCTAAAACTATTCTCTTCAAAAGAGACATCCTAAGTGGAAATTGTGACTTAAGATTGATCAACATTGTACAAGTGTTACCACTATCATTGGCTTCAAGTCCACATGCTTTTCTTTGTGAACCTTTTTTTTTTTGTTTGAATTGATTTTGGTCAACTACAAGAATTTCATTTGATTGTGTGTTGGAAAAGGTCAGGGCTCAGATGGAACTTTATGTGTATTATGTACCCACATTCTCACCGTGGCTTGGAAGGTCTATATGGATGTCTTGGGAGAATTGCAACACCAAGTGAATTGCTAAAAACATCTTTTTGTACAAAAAATTAATTGCATTGATGTGGTCACCAACTTTTTTTCTCCCTATCTAGCATGATGTTTTGGTTGGCTTGGGTGGCTTGAAGTATTGCTATTGGTGTGTGCCATGTGGAGTGTTCATTGGATGGTGTTTAGGTTATTTGTAACCACAGTCAAAGGTTTGTTGGATATTTGAATGGATGTGCTTTGTGATGGGCAATGGGAATTTGAGGATTGGGTCTGTATCCCTATAAAAAAGTTCTACATGTTCTTGTCTATATATGTAATGGTGGGAGAATGATTACATCATTTTTAGATTGTCTATGGTTGGTTGATGCATTTGTCGTTGTGGAAGGTGTGGATCTATGTTGGTTGGGATTGATGTTGAAAGTTTCCTTGACCTCTTCATGTTAGTGAATTTTTTGACATTTTGGATGTCTATATTCCTCGCCATATAACACTTTGTTGAAATATATGCCCTTCAAAAGAGAACCTAAGGGGTGACTACAATTTAATATTGATCAACACTAGCAATGCATGTTATCAATCTTTAGTCTAAAACTATGCTCTTCAAAAGAGACATTCAAAGTAGTAATTACGACTCAAGATTGTTCAACATTTGTAGTGTTACCACTATCTATTACTTCCATTCCACATGTTTTTCTCAATGAACCCTTTTTTTGTTTGAAGTGTGTTTGGTCAACCACAAGAATTTCATCGATGGACTTGTGGAATCAAATTTTGGATAAGAAACCATGTTCAAGGGGAATGTAATTCATAAAAGCCACTTAGCCAATGCATTTGGTCCCATCCACATGAAATGGCTTCTTACGGAGGAAACAACATGATACAAACTAGATTTTAACTTGGTTGGGGAGACTACAACTTCTCTTAACAACTTGTTTACCCCTTTCACTATGCTCGGAACTTTGAGTACCATCTCTATAGTGTCGGCAAAATACCTACCAAAAAGTACATTGTAGAGGCAACCCTAGGGTGGAAAATGAATAATATTAATGCCCTCCATATATAAAGTTCTAGTTAAAACCTTGGTAGTGAAAAATCTGAAAAAATGTAGATTTCAATACTACCACTGAGAGAAATAGAGATCAAACATCATTGACAAATTAAATTATTAAAAACCTACAAGTCGTGAGCAATTTTAGGCCAAAAATACTTCAATTTGATTGCAAAGATTGGAAAGCTCTGGGACTTTGTATGAAGACAACAAATAGGTGCTAGGGGTGAATTCTTTTGAAAGATTCACGAGGTGGCTCACTCCTTGGATTGATCCACCAAAACAACAAAAGAATTTTGTAACAACCTACCTTTTGGAGTGCTAATGTTTTGCAAGATTTTGATAAAGTCAATATCACTATTGAATAAAACAAATTGAGTTTCCCCCAACCTAGATTCAAATTTTTTAATCAAGGACCAAGATGAAGCATGAATCTGGTGATGAAGCTTCACATAGGTAGAGAAGCATGCAATGCTTGTATAGCAGCTTGAAAGGATTTTGTGTTGTAAGAGCACTGATTATGCACAACAAACACATAGACGATAATGTGGAAGGGTATGGAAGTGATTCAATGGAGACTTTTACAATGAAAAGGGTTTAAAACCAACAAACTCCAATTGAAGACATATCCTTTATTAAAAGCCAAATGTCAACATTGTAAATAAAAAATCAATATTGGTGCCAATGGAGTAGAACCCTATTCATTCCAATTGAAATCACTTGCCATTCATTTCCTTAATTCAATTGAAACAACGAGATATGTGTTAACTTACCCCAATCTACATACAAGACTACAAATTCAATATTCGAACTTAAACCTGAAGTGTTCATGTTGTCTCCAATCATTTCTCAATGATTTTAAAGCTCCTAAATAATTCCAAAATCAATAGGAACATGTTCTAACAATGATGTAGAAGATGAACCCTATGCTTATGAAATGATAATTTGAGCCAATGGGGAGACAAGTTTCTTCTATCAAAGACAAAGAACAAATGAGGTTGTTAAAGCTCTATTTTCCTCGGTGTCTAGGAATGGTTTAGCTGGAGGATACAAAATGAATTTCTTGAGAGGTTGACCATGAGTGATAGTCATATCTCCTTATCTACAACTATTGTAAGCATCAACTATTTCCAACAAAATCTCTACCAAGGATCAAAGGACAGTCACCAAGTCTAGATTTTGTCTGCAGCACCATGAAGTCTGGAGGGTGCTCCCATGAGTCTATTGAGACCACAGTGTCCTCCAACATCCCTTCTAGCTTAATAGTATATCAGTCATCCATCTAGAGAACAGTAGGAGTTTTCCTTCGTACCTTTATTTTTTCCATGGTTTCTTTAGTAATGACATTGATGGTTGCTCCTAGGTTAATCAAAGTGTTTTATATTAGGCTATTAGTTGATTTCTTATGTGGATGTCTACTACAAGGATGCCTGGATCGAAATATTTGGGAGTAAGAACTTTCCCAGCATAAGATCAACAAGTCGATCTATGCCATGGATGGTCTGTGGATATTTCCTCTTCCTCCTTGTTTCTTTAGGCATAGATATCTAACATCCTTGTTTTCGATAGGAACATCTTTGATTGCTTGGATCAGAGGAATTTTGACACATAAGTTCTAAAGTTTTCCTAAGAAGTCAAAATCTAGCTGAGGGGTTGTCTCACTCTTTTCCAATCTTTTTGGAAAAGGTGGACTGTCTTTTGGTTTGTTTTGTTTTTGCTGAGCAGAAAGTTGTTGTGGCTAATATTGAGGAATTGAAACTGAATTATGTAGTTGCTCCTCTTCATCTAGCTTAGTGATGATGGTTGGCAAGGTATATGCCACCACCTTCCCTAAACGAATTTGGCTTAGTGATGATGGTGATCATGCTTTTTGGTACATTGTGGACAGAGAACTGCCAGAGCCTCATGTGCCTCCTGTTGTTGCTTCTTAATTTGGAGAGTATCAAACTGCACTACCAACTAATGTGATATATGATATATCTGCCCTCATATCCTCCAATAAATTTCAAATCTCCATCTTACTCAATTTAGCTGTAGCTATTGAGGGTTGTGTAACAACTCCTCTTAGACCCTTATTCATTCCTATAGTAGCACTTGAATAGTTCTTAAAAATATTCCTTATCTCATCATAAGAGCACTTGGAGATGTCTCCAACTGCAATCAAATTTAAAGCTTCCATCCATTCAGCTCTCTCTCCCCTCAAGAGTACTATTTCAAAGGAGTATTCATCTATTTGGCAATTAATGGGCCTCCTATAACTGAACTGAAACCTCTCAGCATAGTCTTCCAAGGTCTCATTTTCTCCCTAAGTTATCTAGAGGATTTCATCTCTGGTGTATCTTGCTCGACAACACTCCCAATACTTTCTTGTGAATAGGTTCTTTGTTTGCTCACATGTACATATGTGATGCAGACGCGTATGAACAACCTCGCCTGCTCACACAGGATCGTTCAAATTCTCAATTCTGAGCCTTCAGTGACTCCTTGGATTCCCTCGGGAATCACTGCTGTAAAAACCCGCTCCACAGGTCCTTCTTTACACGCACAACCTTCTGCACATTAACCGTGACCTCTCCCTGACTGAATCTCAGGTCATCGGGGTTTCACAATCCCCGTGCTCGAGAGTTCCTGCTCTCTCCAACTCCTGATCTCCGATGAGCTCCTTTCTATGCGCTGCCCCTCCGGGCTAGATTCCTAGTCCATAGGACCAGAATTCATAAGACCGCAGCCTTCCTTCCTATCGGGATTTCAAACTTCAAAAACCTGATGTGCCCTTTTGTGCGCTAGCCCTACTGGCTAGACCATGGTCCATACGACCGTCTTCACACGACCACAGCCTTATATCACCTTATCGGGATTCGGGGTTTTCAATGTCACAATGTTTACGTTCATAGAATTCACTATCTGTCGAATCCCGACACGCCTCTAATTTTTCTAGCCCTGGTCCATGTGACCGTTACCCCGTGACCGCAGTCTTACCCTGTCGGGGTTTCAGGTTTTTCAATGCCAAAGTGCATACACTTATGGGATTCCTGATCCCTCGAATCCTGATCCTCCATCAGGCTGACAGCTGTCTTCCACTACGCCGCTGTCCTCCTTCTTTGTTGTGTTGACAGCTGGCCCCCACTGATCAGGGTTTCATGTTTCATGATTTCAAAAGGAACGAACCCCTTGTCCCCTGGATCTCTGATATCCCGATGAACCAACCTTCGATGGGCGTTTACCCGTCGAGACTTTCCCGATGGCGCTGGTGATTGTCACGCGTCCCCTCTGATGGACGGTCTCGATTCCTCCGGGATTTTGGGACTTTCGATGTCCTATTTTCTTCGACCTCGAGAACTCCGATTCTCCGAGTGCCGATATCCTGATCCTTCGATGGATTCCTGCCACTTGTCCCTCTAAACAGACGGTTCAGATTATGTCGAGGTTTTCGACCTGGATTTCCCCTGATCTCTTGTCCACGGGAATGTCAATTTACCAATGCGCCAAACGTCGATGGCGCTTGATATTCCACCACGTGTCCTCCACCAACGGACGGTCCAGATATCCCTCGAGATTTCGAGACTTTCAAAGTACCGTTTCCTTCGACCTCAGGAATCCTGATTTTTCAATGGCCGATATGCTGACTCAATGCAGATCTTCGCCACGTGTCCTTTACCAACGGACGGCTCTGATCTCCACGGTATTTCGAGACCTGCAAGTCCCGATGCCTGGTGCCTCGGATCTTCGATACGGATGGTCGCATGACACGTGTCCCTCTTCAGACGGACGACTTAGATTGACTCACGGGATTTTGAGACTTTCAAAGTTCTGGTTCTCATGACATCGAGAACTCTGATTTCCCGATGGCTCTTATCCCGACTGCTAAACCTCGTGCAACTTCCACAGATCTAACGGCTGTCGAGACTAAGATATAAGATCTGACGGCTCATATCTTTTCTCCTGCGCGCTTCTCCTGGAAGTGAAGATCAACGACCCAGATCTTCTTTCTCCGCCCGATCCAACAGCTCCTATTGCTCCCTCCTGAGCTCCCTGCGCGCCTTCTCCTGCGCTTAACCTCTGCGCAACTCTTCCCGATCCAATGGCTGACGGGATTTCTTCGTGAGATCTGATGGTTGTCGATCTCTTCCTCCTGTAAGCTCCTCCTGAGCTCCTTCTGGACGTGAACTCCTCAACGGTCCAGATCTCTTCTTCAGGCTGATCTGATAGCTGTCATCACTCCTCCTGAGCTGTTGCACTTTCTTCCCAGACTTGGAAGAATTTCACATTCCCAAAGGCTTCGAACTTGGCGCTCTTTCTCCTCTGCGAACCCCTCGACTTGAGTCTCGCTGCGCGTATGAGAACGCTATCCTTCTTGAGCTTCTTCCTTTGAATCCTCAAAGGGTTCTCCCGAATCATGCACTCCTCGCAGAGTCTCCTCACGCACACACACTGGTGCTATCCCTTCTGAGCTTTCACGAACACTCAGACCCCTTGGGGGATTTTTTCCTTCTTCTCCCTCAGATGGAGAATAAAACGAATGCCTTCCTGGCTATCCTTCTTCTCAAGCCTCCTCTGGCTGCGTTTCTGGGTATTCAGTAACCCTGTGAAAATCCCTCAGTGGATTCTTCCCTTAACTTCCAGAACTCAAAGAGTTCTTTCCTCCTGTGCCTGCTTGCACACCGTCTCGACGCCCTCCTGGCGGAGTATCTTCTCTTCCACAGAACACTCCAACAGTTCTATCTCCTTATTTGCACCCTTTGCACCTTCTCAATGCCCACTTGGCAGAGCCTCTCAGAATCCTCAGGGATTCTGGTCTCCTCCGAACTCACAACAGAGTTCTTTCTCCATCACCTCGTGCTTACGCTCAATGCCCACCTGGCAGAGCTCCTACAGAATCCTCAGTGATTCTGTCTGCAACTGTGCCTCAGATACACAGCCTTACCTCCTGAGGTGTTCAGTAACCTCACAGGTCTTCTTCCTGAGTTGTTGACTTCAGTTCTATTGCACAACACGTCTTTGTCTGACTCCTCAGAGTTCAGAAGCGCACCCGCTGTGCACGGCTCTCAGAACATCAGCGTTCTGTCACACCCTCCTGGTATGAAGCCTCAAATACCTTCAACCTTGAAATCAACACACTCCTACAGAAGGCATCAACAACCACACATTCACAACACACATAGAGAACATACACAGACATACATATAAGACAGAATAATGCAGGAAAAACTGCTCTGTTATATTAAATGGCAAATGCTTGTATTTTACAAAGGTGTTCTCGAGCTCTCCTCGTCTCTTCTCTTCTCTGCTCTACATGCATATGCTCCCTAGCTCAACTAACTCAAAATGAGATATGAAAATCTCTTTTACCTGAGGTGCTCATCGAGCACTTCCCTCCAAGATTTACCTAGCCTAATAAATTAAAATCAATGGCTGTCTAGTCTGCTATCCAGAACTAGATCTCAGCCGATCTAGCATTAAAGCCGATCTTATCTAACGCCTACACAAAGGCACAGCTTCCATGGCTCACCAGCCTAAGCACATTAAATTTACATTGAATTTCAAATTCAAATGAGGCTGCGTCTCCCTTTAGCTTTGAATGCATGTGCGCTGACGTGGCTGGCTGGCTGGCTGGCTGTATGGAGAGATGCTCCTGCATCATACTCCACAGTTGCAAAAATAATGAGCTCCTGCTCATGAGCTTCCCCTGTAGCTGTTGGAAATCTTCCTAGATCCCAAATCAGTCTTTGGAGCTTTGCATCTGCTCCATTCTGTTGTTGTTGCTGCTTCTACTGCACTGTTACTGCTGCTTCTTCTCTTCTGCTTAGCCTTTCCTTGCTGACAGTGTCTGCTGACTTCAACATCAGCTCCCTGATGTCCTCTATCACTTCATCCAGCTGCTCCAATGGATGGTCCTGTTGTTGCAGTCTCCTCAGCTGCAAAATTTTTTGGCCATTGGGCAGTTCATCATGATCTCCCATGCCTTCCTCCTCTATTTCCAACTTCACCTATTGGATGTGCCTTCCCTGCACTTTTATCCTTTCCTCCAGGGCTTCTATCTAACCCCACAGATCAGCAAAGCAAATGCTGTATGCTTCTTCTTCCTCTATTTCTGCAACCTCCCATGTTGCATTCTTTTCAGCTTCCTGGCTGAAAATATCGAGCCATTCCTCAGAATGCTCACTATATTCTTCATCTTCTGTTGCAAATTCCCTTGTTGCAGTCTCTTCAGCTTCAATGATGAACGCGTTGAGCCATTCCTCAGAATGCTCACTCTTTTCATCTTCTCCTTCAGCTGTCAGCTCCAATGCTATAGCTTCCTGCTTTTCAGCTCCCTGGCTGAATATGCTGAGACACTCCTCAGAATTTTCATCATCCTTTTCATTCGCTTCTGCTTGTGTTTGGGCAGTTTCACACACCTTCTCCAATTCCTCCTTAACAGTCATTATCAGTTGTGACTGTTCTGCTGCTGTTGCCGCACCTGCAATACAACTTTTTGCCTCCTCTTGGGAAAATGGTAGAAATAACTGTATTCCCCCAATCATCATTTGGCTCCTCATATCTTCTGCTGTCAACTGTACCTGCTGATCCCTTTCCATCTCTGAACTTATGAGACTATCAAACAGTCTCATCTGCTCGGTCAGCTCCTCGGGCTGATCGAAATCCACCTACTCATCCCTGCCCAACTGGCAATATGGGACGCTTTCGCTACCTCCCTAGCAGATTTTGAGATCAACCGATCCCATTTTCATCAGCATCCAATGCTAAGTTGAACTCCCCTTTGGGTCTAGGAGACTTTCATCTAGTCTCGCATTTTCATCTCTGCCCACCTGGAAGTTCAATACGCTTGCGCTTCCCTCCTGGCAGTATTCAAGATCCCTCAGCGATCTCTCATTATTGCCCAACTGGTAATGTGAAATTCCCTCACTGTCCTCCTGACAGTCTGTGAGATCCTCAACTGATCTCAACTCGTTGCCCTCATGGAAAACTGGAACTTCTACTTCTCTGCTCACCTAGCAGTGCTTGAGATCCTCAGACGATCCCAATTCATTTTTTGTTCCCTTGCCCATCTGGAAATATGGAAACTTTCCACTGCCCTACTGGCAGTCTATGAGATCCCGCAGCGATCTCTAATCATTCTCCTCACCGAGAATGTCTCCAATCTCTGGTTCATAGATGTAAACCATCTTCTCCTCTTCTATGGGTCTGAGGTTTTCATCATGCCTCAGCCATCTCCTTAACAGCCTACGCTGTCTTATGACCATCAGTTCCCTGACTGGCCATTTCACCTTTGGCGTCTTCATGGGCCATTCATATACCCATCTCGGCTTTTTATCCTGCTGCATTTTCAATTCGAGCTCCTCCATCTCTCGCTTTATTTCAGCGAGTTCTTTATCCATTTCTGTTGGGCTCATCAGCTCTAGCTTCTTCCGTTCAGCATGCTTATGGCATTCAGTAGCCATCTTGTTGTGTTTATCTGGCTCTCTGACAGATCTGCGGCTGTCACTCCGCATCCCTGAGTGTTCCAACTTCATCCTACAGTCCTGTTGACTGTCTCCTCGTCTGCTGCCTGCCTGCAAACAATCGTCACAGAGTTCTCAACAACTCTATCTTCTTCCTGCCTCCTCTTGCTTCACCTGAAATGTACAGATGAAGTTCTCGCTCTGATACCACCTGACGTGAGTATCAGAGTGCTTCTCTTTCCTCCTCGCTCCCTCTTGCCTGAAGTATACAGACAAGAAATTAGCTCTGATACCACCTAATGTGTATCAGAGTGCTCCTTTTCTCTGGCTCCCTCTTGCCTGAAGTATACAGACAAGAAATTATCTCTGATACCACCTGACGTGTATCAGAGTGCTCCTTTTCTCTGGCTCCCTCTTGCCTGAAGTATACAGACAAGAAATTAGCTCTGATACCACCTGATGTGTATCAGAGTGCTCCTTTTCTCTGGATCCCTCTTACCTCAAGTATACAGACAAGAAATTAGATCTGATACCACCTGATGCAGATGCGTATGAACAACCTCGCCTGCTCACACAGAATCATTCAAATTCTCAATTTTGAGCCTTCAGTGGCTCCTTGGATTCCCTCGAGAATCACTGCTGTAACAACCCGCTCCACAGGTCCTTCTTTACACGCACGACCTTCTGCACATTAACCGTGACCTCTCCCTAACTGAATCTCAGGTCATTGGGGTTTCACAATACCCATGCTCGAGAGTTCCTGCTCTCTCCAACTCCTGATCAACGATGAGCTCCTTTCTATGCGTTGGTCCTCCGGGCTAGATTCCTAGTCCATAAGACCAGAATTCATAAGACCGCAGCCTTCCTTCCTATCAGGATTTCAAACTTCAAAAACCTGATGCGCCCTTTTGTATGCTAGCCCTACTGGCTAGACCATGGTCCATACGACCATCTTCACACAACCATAGCCTTATATCACCTTATCAGGATTCAGGGTTTTCGATGTCACAATGTTTACGTTCACGGAATTCACGATCTGCCGAATCCCGACGCGCCTCTGCTTCAGCTAGCCCTGGTCCATGTGACCGTTACCCCGTGACCGCAGTCTTACCCCGTTGGGGTTTCAGGTTTTTCAATGCCAAAGTGCATACACTTATGGGATTCCCGATCCCTCGAATCCCGATCCTCCGTCAGGCTGACAGTTGTCTTCCACTATGCCGCAGTCCTCCTTCTTTGTTGTGCTGACAGTTGGCCCCCACTGATCAGGATTTCTCATTTCACGATTTCAAAAGGCACGAAACCCTTGTCCCCGGGATCTCCGATATCCATATGAACCAACCTCCGATGGGCATTTACCTGTCGAGACTTTCCCGATGGCGCCGGTGATTGTCACGCATCCCCTCTGATGGACGGTCTCGATTCCTCCGAGATTTCGGGACTTTCGATGTCCTATTTTCTTCAACCTCGAGAACTCCGATTCTCCGAGTGCCGATATCCCGATCCTTCGATGGATTCCTGCCACCTGTCCCTCTGAACGGATGGTTCAGATTATGTCGGGGTTTTCGACCTGGATTTCCCCCAATCTCTTGTCCACAGGAATGCCGATTTCTCGATGCGCTAAACGCAGATGGCGCTTGATCTTCCGCCACGTGTCCTTCACCAACGGAAGGTCCAGATCTTCCCCGGGATTTTGAGACTTTCAAAGTCTCGTTTCCTTCGACCTCAGGAATCCCAATTTTCCGATGGCTGATATGCCGACTCAATGTGGATCTCCACCACGTGTCCTTTTCCAACGAACGGCTCTGATCTCCCTGGTATTTCGAGACCTGCAAGTCCCGATGCCTGGTGCCTCAGATCTTCGATACGGATGGTTGCGTGACACGTGTCCCTCTTCATACGGACGACTCAGATTGACTCTCGGGCTTTCGAGACTTTCAAAGTCCCGGTTCTCATGACATCGAGAACCTCGATTTTCCGATGGCTCTTATCCCGACTGGTAAACCTCGTGCAGCTTCCACAGATCTGACGGCTGTTGGGACTATGATATAAGATCTGACGGCTCAGATCTTTTCTCCTGCGCGCTTCTCCTAGAAGTGAAGATCAACAACCCAGATCTTCTTTCTTCGCTCGATCCAACGGCTCCTGTTGCTCCCTCCTGAGCTCCCTGCGCGCATTCTCCTACACTTAACCTCTACGCAACTCTTCCCGATCCAACGACTGACGGGATTTCTTCGTGAGATCCAATGGCTATCGGTCTCTTCCTCCTGTAAGCTCCTCCTGAGCTCCTTCTGGACGTGAACTCCTCAACGGTCCAGATCTCTTCTTCAGGCCGATCTGACGGCTGTCATCGCTCCTCCTGAGCTGTTGTGCTTTCTTCCCAGACTTGGAATAATTTCACGTTCCCAAAGGCTTCGACCTTTGCGCTCTTTCTCCTCTGCGAACCTCTCAACTTGAGTCTCGCTGCGCGTATGAGAACGCTATCCTTCTTGAGCTTCTGACTTTGAATCCTCAAAGGGTTCTCCCGACTCCTGCACTCCTCACAGAGTCTCCTCACGCACACACACTGGTGCTATCCCTTCTGAGCTTTCATGAACACTCAGACCCCTTGGGGTATTTTGTCCTTCTTCTCCCTTAGATGGAGAATAAAATGGACGCCTTCCTGGCTATCCTTCTGCTCAAGCCTCCTCTGGCTGAGTTTTCGGGTATTTAGTAACCCTGTGAAAATCCCTCAGTGGATTCTTCCCTTAACTTCCATAACTCAAAGAGTTCTTTCCTCCTGTGTCTGCTTGCACATCGTCTCGACGCCCTCCTGGTGGAGTATCTTCTCTTCCATAGAACACTCCAATGGTTCTGTCTCCTTATGTGCACCCTTTGCATCTGCTCAATGCCCACTTGGCAGAGCTTCTCAGAATCCTCAGGGATTCTGGTCTCCTCCGAACTCACAACAGAGTTCTTTCTCCAGCACCTCGTGCTTACGCTCAATGCCCACCTGGCAGAGCTCCTACATAATCCTCAGTGTTTCTATCTGCAACTGTGCCTCAGATACATAACCTTACCTCCTGAGGTGTTCAGTAACCTCATAGGTCTTCTTCCTGAGTTGTTGACTTCAGTTCTATGCCACAACATGTCTTTGTCTGACTCCTCAGAGTTCAGAAGCGCACCCTCTATGCACGGCTCTTAGAACATCAGTGTTCTGTCACACCCTCCTGGTATGAAGCCTCAAAGACCTTCAACCTTGAAATCAACACACTCCTACAGAAGGCATCAACAACCACACATTCACAACACACATAGAGAACACACACAGACATACATATAAGACAAAATAATGCAGAAAAAACTGCTCTGTTATATTAAATGGCAAATGCCTGTATTTTACAAAGGTGTTCTCGAGCTCTCCTCGGCTCTTCTCTTCTCTGCTCTACATGCAGATGCTCCCTAGATCAACTAACTCAAAATGAGATATGAAAATCTCTTTTACCTGAGGTGCTCATCGAGCGCTTCCCTCCAGGATTTACCTACCCTAATAAATTACAATCAATGGTTGTCTAGTCTGCTATCCAGAACTAGATCTCAGCCGATCTAGCATTAAAGATGATCTTATCTAACACCTGCACAAAGGCATGGCTTCCATGGCTCACCAGCCTAAGCACATTAAATTTACATTGAATTTCAAATTCAAATGAGGCTGCGCCTCCCTTCAGCTTTGAATGCATGCGCACTGACGTGGCTGGCTGGCTGGTTGGCTGCATGGAGAGATGCTCCTACATTAATATGCTATTTCCATCAAGGCCCATGAACCATCAGTATGCTATCTCCTTCAAAGTAGAAGGAAACAATCTAAGTTTCTGAGAATCAATTTTATAATCATAGGTTGTGTAGAGGAGTACAAAATCTAAGAGGAGGGTATCAGGGTCTTCTAGAATCTATAGCCATCTCATGGCAGTGAGGAAAGATAGTTGGCTTGATGTTCTTCATTTTTACTTCACCTTTTGTTTCTTGAATGGGAAACTCAAACACCATCGGTTCCTCATTTGCACTTTCTTGTGCCATTGTAAACAGAGAAAGAATCCCTAGAGAAGAAAATGTAGAAGATTCAAAGTCTTTTGATTTCTCAGCATCAACTAACCCTTCTTGCTTGATATCAAGCTTCTCAACACTCCCTATAAAAGTTTGTCTAAAGAATCCTTCAATAAATCCTTCGAACTTCACTTCTTGGTTTTCATTAGCTAACTCAGGAATTCCCTCTTGTTCTTTTGAACTACGTTTTGCTTGTCTTGCACTGGGGTTATCAGATTTGGGTAAAAAACAACTTAACAACTTTCTTTGATGGAACTTTCACTGCATTTAATGTTGATCCATAAAAATAGGCAATGGATCGTTAGTTTTCAACTTTATTATATTTGATTAACCATTCCCTATGATATCAAAGTGGCATGTTCTTTTGCCAAACTTAGGTTGAATCTCTAAGAGTGATTTTGATGTAGTCTGTTTATTTTTCTTTTGATATTTCTGGGTCTTATATTATTTGGTTTCCCATAAAGTAAGCCTTGAATTTTGACATTTATTATGTTAACTATATGAAGCCTTGAAGTTTGAAATTTTTCCATCACTTACATTTTTTTTCATTCAGGGATCGGAAAGATCATATCAGGAGGCTTCATGCAGGATATGCCAGGAGAGTTTCAACACCTCAATAAATGGTTAGTGCATTTTTTTGTGTTTTCCTAAGGTTATTTTTATGTAGTATTATTTTTCACAAGTGACTTTTCTAATTTTGAGCCCTTACTGAACATAATATCCTCTCTTGGATTAATTGGAATTGACAACATTGAGCAAGCCCATTGACATGTAATCTTTCTGAACCATATATTTTAGTGTTTGGGTTTTGGAACATGCCTTTTTTTAGTAGTGTAGTTAGATCAGTTGAATAGTTGATATTTATAGAAGTTTGAATTATTGAACAAAGGTCATCCTTATTGAATTGGAGGAGAGATATTTAATATGCAATGGAGTAATAAATAGCTCTATGGATGACTTAGCCATTTGTATTTCTGAAAATGATTGTAGGTATTCCGAATAGATTGATGAATGTGAGCGTGTAAATAATTATGGCTAAATGGATGCATATGCAGACTTAGATAACATATTGCATATATCTTGAATATAGTAATTCGATATATGGATGTTTCTTTTCCTGATATTCTATCTGAAATCTGTGAGAGCATCTACAATTTGGATGTGCACCTTCCTCATAATGTGCAATACAGGAAGCCATTTGAACAAATTCACATTATTCTTCTTTGGCCTGTCATGTTCTTGGATTATGTTTGAAAAATGACTGTGATGTTCAGTCACTTAATATATCTACTACACGAATTAATTGTGTGTATGACAATGAACAATGGTTGTTATTTGAAACTAGATAGATTAGTTGTGTATATAACAGTAACAATGGTTGTTATTTGAAACTAAACTTGGAATATATATGTGTTGTATATCTACAGGCCAAATTTGCTATAGTTGTTGAAGTATTTAAATTCATCTTTTTTTGCCCCTTGTTCTGGCCGAGTATTGGGATATTGAATTTTACATGGTTTGGCATTTTCAAATGTCTCGGCATGAGAGATTATGAGCTTTATATCTAGAGTCCAAATATGTTATGGTTGTTTCGAATTGATACAATTTGCATTCTATGAATTTTCTGTTCTGCTCAATGTATATATACAGAACACTTGCATTCTATGTGTGAAGTTGTTGTGCTAGAAAAAGGATACAAATCAATACCTGCAATGACTTCAAGTTGTATTATTGATGATATAATTTCCTGCTAAATGTCAAACAAATTGTCAGAGGTTTTAGTGAAGGCTCTAGAATTTCTGTTGCTCACCTATCTCATTGGTATATAGGATCTTGTATTGGATGGAACTTGTTTCGACATACCCAAGAAAGTATAGTATTATTTTGATCTTTGTTGTACTACTTATATGTGTAATATAATGTACTCATTAATTATCAATATGGGATTCGTAATCAACAGAGTTACAAAACACTAGTAAGAAAGGTAATTCTAATGTCATCAGTATAGAACTATTCTATATTATGCATGCTGGAAATAAAACAAAGTAACAAATCAAAACACACTTTGGTTGTCTTTCACAGAGAGGCTATCAACACCATTATGGCACATGCAAATCTAAGATGGAGTTCTTTGACAAATCAACTCTGCTATCTGACCTAGAAAACTAACTATGCAATCACACTTCTGAAAGGGAAATCACACATCAATCATCAAGACATGGCATGGGTAGTTCAACGGTCAATATACTGAGTATGCTATGGTTCACAATGTGTTGTTGTGAACTTCACTAGTTCTCCTTCAAATATGTCTGACTACTGCTGCCAACATTTATGTCCATGAAACAAAATCAAATTCATAAAAACAGAAACAGAGCATATGCAAAAAGATCTCTAAGCAATTGAAACCTAAACTGAACTATACTGCTATCATCTGAAAAGATCAAAGCTTCAGCTAGTCTAACATTTATACTATTGAAATCAACTACTAACACTAATCTACAAGGATGTTGACCTTTGTTGGGTGGTGGGCCCTTGCCACTTCAACAGGTCAGGTACTGGAGTCTACAGTAAGATTTCTTTCAATCCACACATTCCTCTTACTCAAATTTCAAAACATAAAATCAAACTATGCTAACAACTCAACTCACATTCATTCATAAATGATCAAGACCTAGAAATAATTGACATCCTTCTATTAAACTTGAACTCAAAACCTGTTCTGAAATATGTAACGCTGCTTCACATACTGTGTTATGTTAACCCTCTACTACCTCCACCATCCTTTCCATGACTATTTAAATAGTCTTAGTCATGAAACACAAGGAAGTGAAATATTTAGCAAATCAGTCAATTGTCAAATGTATACATTCGGTTACATATTTTAAGCTTCATCCTCATGACACGAAGTGTACAAGGATGAAGAAAATAAACAAACTAGCTTAACATAACCTTTCTAAATCTTTGATGATTCAACAAACATCTAACAATTATCTTGGGCACAATCTGGAGCTAAACTTGGTATATTATTCTTCCTATATTGGTACCGGATCATGACAGGTGAGATTCGGTAAATGGTACCGGATCCGAACAGTGCACAAGTGGTTGGTACCGGATCGCGACAGTCTACGGTCGTTGGTACCGGATCATGACAGTCTGTGGCCGTTGGTACCGGATTGCGACAGGTGAGATTCAGTACCGGATCTAAATGCAAGGTGCACTTGGTACCAGATTCATACAGTGGCAATCTGGCGCATAAGTACCGGATGGCTGAGCTGGTACAGAAAAGATGGTCTCATATAGAGGTCAAAGGTTACGCGTGGAAAATTAAAACATTAGTACATGAAACATTTAGTCTCCTATCTCAATAAACCACAAAAATGCATGAATTAATTATACTTTACCTTATGACCTCATCAATGGCTAATGGTAGTGTTCTTTTTCATTTATCCAAGCTTAGGTAAGTCAAAAAGGTATAGATGAGGAGTATAATAGGGTAGTGGGGATGTCAATTTAGAGGCTCAACATTCCCCCATGCTAAAACCATTGCATGTCCTCATGCAACTGAAACAAACCCAAAATTTTCAAAATTTGAGACTCCATTATTTACTTATGTGGATCAATGATGTTGATGTCTGAGGCTTCTACTTTCAGCTCCCTTTTTATGACCCTAATGTATTGTAAGAGTATTAGTACCTTCTTGAGCTTATTAGAAGTCTCTTCATTGTCATCTTGAAGTTGTTGGTTGGTTGCCTTTAGTTGCTCGTTTTCCTTTTTTATATACCTATCCAATAGTTGGTATTCCTTCACTTTTTGTTGGAGTTCCTGGTTTTGTTTTTGCAGCTCCTCAATCTTTTTCTTCATCTGTGATTTTGTTAAATTTCTTGTTGACTCCATTGTTTCTGGTTGGATATATTCTCTTTCCTCCACTTCCTCCCTCATCCCACATAAAGTAATAGTGACTTGTTCCTCGGTCAAACTAGGGATGTCATCTTGGACTGATAGGTCTTCAGAAGGGGAGGTAAGATCTATTGGATCTTCATGTGTATGAGGACTGACAACTGCTTTTCCTTTCTTTGCCATGCTCCTTGTGGTTCTTTCACAAGGGGGTATTGGATCAAGGGTGCTCACAGGCTTCCTTTTCTTCTTTTCTATTTGTGGAATGGTTACAGGGGATTGTTCTATAGACTATTCACTTTTATTTTCTGAGCTATTCTTCCCTTTCCTTATAGTTTTTGTCTTATGAACCTTCTCCTCAAGTGCTACTATTGAAGTCTCCTCTACTAATTTGGTTTTACCTTTTGACTCTTGACTTTTTAAAGTCTTATTGACTGTGGAAGAGGGCCCTTCTTCTTTACTATCTTTTTTCGTTTTGTGTTAAGAACCAAACATCAATATAGCATAGAAAAACCTCAGGAAAAGTACTCAACACCTTGAAAAAGAGATAATCTCAGATAATAAGCCTCTTCAAGGGGGCAACCTCCTTTTACCCCACTTAAATGTTCAAGTACAAGATGATTCAAAATGAAAATGTCTCCTTGGTATATATAGGAGACTAGGAGG
>ML783990.1:862635-883168 GCA_009831015.1 Picea engelmannii
GGCCTAAAGCCGACATAAATAAAATAACATTACTAATCTAAATTACAACTAATGGCCTAAAGCCGACATAAATAAAATAACATTACTAATCTAATATGCCCCAATTAAGTGGTAATGAGCCAATATTAGGGCTTAACATTTTGGCTCACTGTTCTGGATGAAGATGGAGTTGCCTTATCTTTCTTACCCTTTTTATTTTGAGGTTTCTTATCTTTCTCTGGAGCAAGTTGGGCTTCCTCTACAGGTTTGTTTTCTGTGGAAAGGTGTTGAGTGATGAGGATTTTCCATCTAATCCTTTGCTTCCTGATTTCATGTAAAACTAACATCTTAATAAGACCTTGATGGTAAATGCTAGTTTTCTCAGTTTTGGATAGGGATTTGACACCTCTTACCATCTTGTTCAAACTCATCCATAAAAAATATGGGAAATCAATTTTAGAGCCTCCTTCAAAGTGTAATAGAAGCCTAAGATGATATATGAAGTTTACAACATACCTTCCCTCACAAGTGAAGAATCGTTGAAGACTAGCAAGCATTGGATGATATTCTTCCTTGATATAGTTCCTAAGAATCCCCTTTTTCCAATCAGGGTGTTGATGGTCTTCTTTCAAAAATCGTTGGCACATTTCCTTGTTGATTCCTACTCCTTTGAAATACTTGGCTCCTCTGTTAGGTAATCCCGTGACTTCCCTTAAGGTTGCTTCATTGATTGTTAGTTGCAGATTGCCTGTGTGCACAATCTCTCCATCGTAACCCTAAATAAATGTGTGAAATACCTTCTCATGCCAGCCTGTGAATTTTTCCAAAAATGGCATCCATCCCGATCTAGCATACTTCTCTCTACACAGTTGGAACTCCTTGGTCTCTCTATAAATTTGGAAGACCGGTTCATGTCTACTTACAACCATCTTTATAAATTGTGAGAAAAAAGAAAATCGAGCTGTAGCGCAAGGATTTAGTCAGCTGGTGAGGGTAAGGGTTTGGTACCGGAGATCGCAGAGAGGAATAAGCTTGGAAATTGGAGAAAAGTTGATAATGGAAAAACAACTATGGTGATGGGGTCGCTAATTCGAACAGTGAGTTTAAGAAAAGATGTCGCAAAGGGAAATTAAGACAAGATGAGGCTCATTTGGATGGCTTCGCCACCCAGATAAGTCATTTCATTTCTGCCTGTTTAGCGTAATGATGGGGATGAAACGTTGGGTGTCGAAGAATCATTGTTGTTTGGGATAGATGATTGGACCTCTGAGCGGTGAATTTGATGTTGAATCATGGCTCATGATACAAGATAAGTTCATGATTTTCTTAAGGATGAAGCATGTTTGTGGCCCATCATTACTAGACATGCTCCATATTCACACTTTTGATGTGATTTTGCCTTCAATCATTTTCAAACACTTATGTGATGAGAGGATTGATTAAGGTTAAGCATATGGGTATGAGATAAGTGAAATTTAGGTGCATGGTTTTAACACTAAGGTCATAAGATCTAGTATATGTTTTCATACCTCTTGTAGTTTTATAAGCAAGGGAAAATAAATAATACCATGTTACCTTTGTTTTTAGCATTGTAATATCAATACCCATAGCATATGTGACTGCCTTTGTATTTGAAGCTTGTAGATTGTCAGAGTTCATCTTTTTAGGCTGGAGTTTTATGGAAGCTTGGTACTGGAATTTCCTGTACTTCGTGAAACTTCTTTATTTTGTTTTTATCATCTTTTGTGTCTGGTTCTACAGGGTTGTAGGATGATCATGCTGATTTATGAAGATGAGATGTGAGTCTGAAAAAGAGTTTTGAAGGAGCTTCTTTGACCCTCCCCCATGCCAAGGATGTTGCATATCCTTATGCAAGAAGATCCAACACTCTGTATCATAATGGAGAAAAGAGGATAAGAGAAAGGAAACCAAATCAAACTCCAAAAGTACATTTATCACCTAGCATATGATCACATGCCTTAAAAAAAAAAAAAAAATTGAAATTGCCTTTCTTTTGATGACTTATTAACAAGGGTAGCATTCAACAGTGAAAACAGGGAGGTTTTTATATTTTTTCCAGAAGAACAGATCCAACCTAACTTGCTTCAAAGATTTACTATCATTAAATGTTATGGATAAATTTCACAGTATAAGTAGATTAGACTCCCTAGTTAGGGCTCCACTCTTAAGAAGTTTCCTTCTTAGGTAATGTAGGCTTTAGATGTTAGACCAGTAAGGTTGACTTAGGGTAATTCTCAAATGGACATTTGCTTATAATAAGTATCTTTGTTTATTAATCTAGAGTTGTATCTCATAAATGTTAACAATGAGCTTTGCTTGTAGTGTACATCTTTTAGATGACAAAAGTGGATTTTTCAATCAGACAAGTATAGATGAGACATTTCTCAACTAGAACCCACTACTAGCAAGATTGTTTAGTATTCTAGTGGGGTAGTTGTGATAATTAGTGAGAGACATCCCTTCCCTAGGCAGAATGCCCCATTGCCAACAGGCATGTTTAGTACCCTGATGGGCTTGCCTAGTCATACCACAGACCGATACCTACTGCCAGCAGACCTGTTCAGTATCCCGACAGGTTAGTCTCTTAAACGTTTTTTCTATCAAAGGCTTCTTGTCCATAGTCACCTATTTCAATTTTATTAAAGAGTTTTTTTGCATGGTGACAAGGGAGGCTCATCTGAAAACCTTTTTACAGGCTGGGATGGTATTGGGTTGGAAGGTGTATTCTCTTATTTGGATGTCTTTAAATATTTGTTTGAAGGAAAAATAAACTTTTGTATTGCACATTGGATCCAGATGTATAATTTTGTCTGAGTTTGTCCATAAGAGAATGACCTAAAGTTACCTTAGGGTACTGATACATCCTCTTCCATAAAAAATTTCCTAGTTTTCCCTTGATAGAGAGTGTTTATATACTCATATGTTACTCTTTAGAAAAGATAATCCAATGAATACTATTGAAGTCTAGTTAGGGTGAGATACTTACTTGTAGGATAATATAGTTTGTATCCCTTTAATCATGCTAAAATACTGGATAAGGGCAACCTATAGACTTTAAAGCAGATTAAGCATGTTTTTTTTTTTTTTTTTTTTATAATCATAGGTAAAGATTATGTCTTCTTTGTCAACCAAAAGAAATTAAAATACTTCCTTTTAGCTAGCAACAGAACCAAAAGAAATTAAAAATTCTTCATTTTAGCTAGCAATAGAACCAAAAGAAATTAAAGATACTTCCCTTTATCCAACAACAAAACCAAAAGAAATTATTGCTTCATAAGGGCTACCATTTGATGTTGCATTCGCCTTCTTAGTTCCAGCTTAAGTGGTTGTTGCATGGCTTCATACTTCATATCAGTTGACATAAGCTTTTGAAATATATGTAGCATTCCCTGTCAATTAGGTGATGTGTCCTGATAGTACCGTATAAGGACAGACTTCTGGTACCAGACTAGCACAAGACTGTTGGTACCGGACCAGAACATGATTTCTGGTACCGGAGCTTAACAGAGTATTGTTGATGCCTACAAATTGATGTTTAGCAAGTTCTTGAAGGATCAAATAAATTATAGAAATCTAACAAAGATAAAATGTAAAAGTAAAAAGGAGGTAATAATCCCTTGTTACCTTCAGCTTATTAACACAATCCACACCTATTTACAAAAGTTTAAAAATAAACCAATCAATCAATTTGGATCAGTAGAAAGGTCTCCTTCCTTACTGATCACCTGCATATCTGAATTCTGTAGTATACGAGTCAAAAATTCCTCTTTTGATAGGGGTTTGTTATAAATTCTCAACGGGTGACCATTCACAAGTAGTGGTGTCTGTTGTTCGTTAGTTGTCTTTATCCTGATTGAACCATTGTCATAGACAGTGTCAATTTCTTAAGGTCCCATCCAATGAGTAGTTAACTTACCTTTGAAGTTCTTGAATCTGTTGTCATACAACAGGGCCCAATCTCCTTGTTGAAAATTTTTCTTTTTGAGATACTTGTCATGTCATTTTGTTCTCTGCTCTTGAATGAGGGTGTTTCTTTGAAGTGCTTCCTACTTGATTTTGTCCAACTCTTTAAGCTGCAAGAGTCTTTGTCACTGGGCTTCATCCAAGTTCATGCCAACTTGTACTGAAGTCCTGAAGGTTTTGATCTGGAATTCTATGGGGAGAAGTACCTGCTTCCCATACACCAACTTGTAGGGTGTATGTCCTTTTTTATTCCTCTAGGTGATTCTATAAGCCCATAGGGCTTCTAGTAATCTGTCAGCCCAGTCCTTGTGGTGTAGCTGTATTGTTTTGGTAAGAATGGACTCAATAACTCTGTTGGTAGATTCTACTTGTCCATTTGCTTGTGGATGGTAGGGTCCAGATTTCCTTTGTTTAATCTGGTATTGTTCTATAACAAATTTGACTAGATTAGAGGTAAATTGAGTTCCCTGATCAGTCACAATTTATCGAGGTACACCAAATCTAGTAAAGATGTCATTAAAAAGGAAATCTACCATTGATTTTTCACTTGCAGCTTGTAAAGATTTTGCTTCAACCCACGTAGTCACATAGTCAGTACATACAAGTATGTACTTTTTCTTTTTAGATGCAGGGTTAATGGGCCCTACAAAATCTAATGCCCATTTCTCGAAAATCTCAATGACTACTTGGGCTTGAAGTGGCACTTGGTCTCGTGCAGTAGGCTTACCCATTCGTTGGCATTCATCACAATTGGATACATAGGTTTTAGCATATTTGAAAATATGAGGCCAATAATAACCAGATTGCAGAACTTTATAAGCGGTCCTCTTGTCTGCGAAGTGTCCTCCACACAAACCATCATGGCAGGCTTGCAAAATATCATGAATTTCATCTTCCCTTGCACATCTCCTGATTACCAAATCTAGTCCTGTTTTGTAGAGGCAATCATTGTGCCACATGTAGCTTGCACTTAGATGAATTACTTTCTATTTTTCTCTAGGGGACAATTTCTAAGGCATCATCCCTGTCACAAGATAGTTAGCTACATTTTCATACCAAGGAGTGAATGTAGAAATAGCAAACAAATTTTCATCAGGAAATTTATCTTCTACTAGTGTGTTATATTCCAAATGAATCATTCTAGATAAGAAATCAGCCACAATATTATCCTTACTAGGTCTATCAATAATGTTGATATTGAACTCTTCTAATAATAACAACCATCTTGTAACTCTAGGATTTGTTATAGGTTTGTTCATTAAGAATTTGATGGCTGAATGATCGGTGTGTACAAAAGCTTGATATCCTGTAATATAGTGTCTAAATTTATTGATAGCATGGATCGCAGCTAGCAATTATTTTTCTGTGACCGTATAATTAACTTCAGCTGGAGATAGATTTTTACTGACAAAGTAAATAGCATAAGGCATTTGATTTTCCCTTTGTCCAAGAACTGCCCCAAGAGCTATGTCTGAGGCATCAGTACAGATATGAAAAGGAAGGGACCAATTTGGTCCTCTTAATATAGGGGTAGTTGACAATTTGTGTTTTAGAATCTCAAAAGATATTTGGCATTCATCATCCCACTTGAATTTGGCTTCTTTAGATAATAATTTGAATAAAGGGGTAGTTAGGCTTGTAAAATTCGGAATGAATCTTCTATAGTAGCCAACATGCCCTAGAAAGCTGCGAACTTCCTTTTGTGAGGAAGGTATTCTGATTTGTATGATAATATGAATCTTTTCCAGATCAACTCTCATTCCAGAACCATAGATGTGATGTCTCAAAACAATACCTTCAGGGAGAAACATTTATGACTTTTCATTCCTTAGGGAAAGATTAGTTTCCTTACACCTAATCAAGACTTTTTCTAGACTAGTCAAAGCTTCCTAGAAATCTTTTCCATGGACTGTAAAGTCATCCATGTAGACTTCCACACAATCATTGGTCAAGTCAGAGAAAATGTCTAGGACAACCCTTTGAAAAGTTGTTGGGGCATTGCAAAGTCCAAAAGGAAGAACCCTATAAGCATAGGTTCCTCATGGGCAGGTGAAAGTGGTCTTCTCCTGGTCTTTGGGTGTTATTTTTATTTGGTTATAACCACTAAACCCAACTAGGAATGAAAAATACTTCTTTTTGGACAAGGTATCCAACACCTGATTAATAAATGGCAAGGGAAAATAATCCCTATGGGTGGCTTTGTTCAACTCTCTGAAGTCTACACATATTCTCCACTTACCATTTTTCTTGGGAACTATGACAAGTGGAGACACCCATTGACTATATGAAATGTGGTATATGAGATTGGCTTGAAGGAGTTTTTGCAATTCCTCTTTTACAATATCTTTAAGGGTTAGATTCATCCTTCATTGAGGCTGTCTAACTGGTCTGATTTGGTCATTAGTGTAGATATGATGTGTGCATGTGTCAGGGTGAATTCCTTTCATGTCTGCATAATCCCATGAAAAGGCATCAAAATGTCTTTGGAGCATTTCAATTACTTGTGTCTTTTGTTCTGGTTCCAAACTAGAGTTGATATACAAGGGTTTTCCTGGGTTAATCTCAACAAGTTCAGTACTTTCTTCCTTCTCTGAGGGAGTTGGTGATAAAGTGTATAATTGAGTGATATCAGGGTGCCAAGTTTGTTGAAATTCGGAACTGAAAATGTGTGACAACTCTGCAAAAGACCTTGGATATTTAATACAATTTGTATCAGCCAAAAATAAACTTAAGACATGTTCATCTGATTGTTCTTGCATTCCTTTTACCTGTTCAAGTGTCAACAAGGGTCTGATGCAATTTTCTTTTCCATAAGGTTTTCTAATCAAACAGGTATCTCCTGTGTCGGTTGGGCAGGAAGAAAGAGGACAAGCTTTTGGCTATGTGTTCCATTGGATATAGTCATCTCACCAGACTGACAACTGATAAAGACATCTGTTGTGGCCAGCCAAGGACGGCCAAGAACCACAGGGTGTCTTGGTTTGGAGGATGATTTAGAGTAGATGACTAGAAAGTCTACTGGATATTCCCAATAAGCTAGAGTGACTATGGCATCATCTAAAATTCCTGCAGGTCTAATGACTGACTTATCTGCCAACTCTATCATGGTTTTGGTTGGTCTTAACTGGTTGATTTGGATCTTTTGCATAGTGTCAAAAGGAATTACATTAATTTTTGCACCCAAATCAATGAGTGTGTTTGGTAAAGAAATACCATTGATTTCAACAGTGACTACTGGGTTCCCAGGGTCATTATATTTGTATGGAATTTCATAAATAAATTCAGATAATTGCCCCACCACCTGAACAAGGGGCGGTTCCTTATTTTTCCTTCCTGGTTTCATAAGGCAAAGACCCCTTATGATTTTGTCATATATGGGGATATCCTTAATGGCTTGTAGCAGAGGTATTTTTATACATACATTTCGTAATTCATCCTCTATATCTTTGTGCAAGGGTGGGTCAGGTTTCTTTACTAATAGTCTTTCAGGGTAGGGTGGAAGATTAACTTGTTGAGGTACTCGTACAGACTGAGAAGTCATTGGAATAGAAGGGGAAGTCTCTTCTTCTACAGGGGTGTTTTGAGTGTTTTCTTCCTCAGAATGATTATTATTTTCTTCCTGAATTATTACTCGAGGATTTGATTGATTTACAGTTTTCCCTGATCGTAGTTGAATTTCATAGGTGGGAAAGGTTTGAAATTATGTATTTTTCATAAGGTGAGTGGGTCGATTATTGGGGTTAGGGATTTGGTGGGCAGGGATTGCTGTTGGTCTCGGAGGGTTGTGGGCATCTTGGTTTTGTGGCTGTTGATTGGCATTTATAGGCACTTGTTGCTGCTGGTTAGGGTTCAAGGGGGTTGTAAATTGCTGATGTATAGGAGGTGGGAGTAAAAATTTCATCTATGGTGGGTTAAATCCAGGTGGTAATTGGGAAATGTTTGCAGGATACTGTGGATATGTAGGGTAAGAGGGATTCCCATACACAGGCCCCCTCCAAACTTGTTGCCAAGGTTGAGTTTGAGCTTGCTGAGGTGTCCATTATGGATAGGTCATTGGGGAAGGACCCCATTGTTGATGTTGATACTGTGCATTAGGGTCATAAAATGCATTGGGGTTTTGTGCCCTCCAAGGTCTTCTGGAAGGGTATGATTCTTCTTATGAGACTCCTCCTCCCCTATACATGGCTTGTAGTTCAAGAAAATTTGTACACTCAGATGTGGGGTGCTCTAGTGTACACAGGCCATAGATTTCTATGACATTTAATGGACATTCTTTCTCACCATGCTTCTTTCAGCATCTAGGATAGAAGATTGCTAAAACAATCTCTTCTTCTTGTTTCTTTTTCAGTTTTAGGGTATCTAACTGGTTACTGGTTGTGCTCAAGATGTTTGTTTTAAAGTTCTCTAATAAGTTTCCTAACTCAATTATGGTGACAGTTCCTGAGCTCTGTCTTGTATTTCTGCTAAAAGAATCTCTTGGTGCTTTGCCTATTTTAGCTTTTCCTCTTGAGTATCTTCTACAATAATCTGCAATCTCTACAAAAGGATTTTGGTGCACATCTCCTGAACTTAACAAATTTAAAACTTCTATGCAGTCATCTCTAATACCCTTCAAAAATATTATTCTTACTATAGTTGGGTCCGTGGTGAATAATTTTGATTTCTAGTAGTTGTATAAGAACCTTTCTAATTAGTCTTCAGGGCTTTCATCTTCTGTTTGCTGCATTTTAAAAATGTCATTTTTAGCATTATCCTTACAATAGTCTTGGTATTTCAGTAAAAATGTGTCTTTCATCTGATCCCAAGAGAGGATTGTATCTTCTCCTAAGCTCATGAACCATCTTAAGGATGAATCTTTCATTGTAGCGGGAAAGAGCTTAAGTTTTTGGGCATCGTCTGAGTAGTTATAGATTCTACATAATATGTCAAACTCGAATAAAAATAAATCTAGATCTTCAGTTGACATGCCTCTAAAAGTGGGTAACGATGATAGTGGGATATTCTTCATGATGATGTTTCTAGAAATATCCAATATTGGAAACCCAAAGGTCTCAGTCTCAATGGTTGCATTTCCTTCTTCTTCTACCATTCCACTGATAGATGGTTCAAAAACTAGATTTTGTGTGTCTCCTAAACGTTTAGCAGATTCACGTTCTGCCCGCTCCAATGTTGATTCTTCCATTTTAGGTTCTTCTTTTGGAGCCTTCCTGGCTCCCCTTGAACTTTCTTCTGGTGGAAATTTTCCTGCACCAGTGTCAGTTGGACTTTTGAATCTTTAGAGCTTACAAATCTACCCTTATTATCTCTATATCAATGCATAAAATGGAAATTTGATTCTTAGCTGAATTGAAATCCTAATTCTATCTAGAAGGTAAAAAGGCAACCTAGCTTCGGAGAACCCCACTCTAGTCGCCACGTGGCTCTTCACTCACATCTTATACCTTTTATCCTCCTCCATCCTTTAACATCATTCAAAAACTATGCAAACAATCTAAGCTAAAAATCACTTCCTACCGTTTGCAACTCCCCGGCAATGGCGCCAAAATGTTGTGCTACTTATATGTGTAATATAATGCACTCATTAATTATCAATCTGGGATTCGTAATCAACAGAGTTACAAGACACCAGTAAGAAAGGTAATTCTAATGTCATGAGTATAGAACTATTCTAGATTATGCATGCTGGAAATAAAACAAACTAGCAAATCAAAGCACACTTTGGTTGTCTTTCACAGAGAGGCTATCTACTCCATTATGGCACATGAAAATATGAGATGGAGTTCTTTGATAGATCAAATCTACTATCTAACCCAGAAAACTAACTATGCAATCACACTTCTAAAAGGGAAATCACACATCAATCATCAAGACATAGCATGGGTAGTTCAACAGTCAATATACTGAGTATGTTGTGGTTCACAATGTGCTGTTGTGAACTTCACTAGTTCTCCTTCAAATATGTCTGACTATTTTTGTCAACATTTATGTCCATGAAATGAAATCAAATTCATAAAAATAGAAACAGAGCATATTCAAAAATATCTCTAAGCAATCGAAACCTAAACTGAACTATACTGCTATCATCTGAAAAGATCAAAGCTTCAGCTAGTCTAACATTTATACTATTGAAATCAAATACTAACACTAATCTATAAGGATGTTGACCTTTGTTGGGCGGTGGGCCCTTGCCACTTCAACAGGTCAGGGACTGGATTCTATAGTAAACTTTCTTTCAATCCACACATTTCCCTTACTCAAATTTCAAAACATAAAATCAAACTATGCTAACAACTCAACTCACATTCATTCATAAATGATCAAGACCTTGAAATAATTGACATCCTTCTATTAAAATTCAACTCAAAAATTGTTCTGCAATATGTAACACTGCTTCACATACTGTGTTATGTTAACCCTGTACTACCTCCACCATCCTTGCCATGACTATTTAAATAGTCTTAGTTGTGAAACACAAGGAGGTGAAATCTTTAGCCAATCAATCAATTGTAAAATTTATACATTTTGTTAAATATTTTAAGCTTCATCCTCATGACACAAAGTGTATGAGGATGAAGAAAATAAACAAACTATCTTAACATAACCTTGCTAAAGATTTGATGATTCAACAAACATCTAACAATTATCTTGGGCATGATTTGGAGCTAAACTTGGTATATTTTGCTTCCTGTATTGGTATCGGATCGTGACAGGTGAGATTCGGTAAATGGTATCGTATCCAAACAGTGCACAAGTGGTTGGTATCGGATCATGATAGTCTGTGGCCGTTAGTACCGGATCGCGATAGGTGAGATTTGGTACCGGATCTAAATGGAAGGTGCGCTTGGTATCGTATTCGGACAGTGGAAATCTGGCACATAAGTACCGGATGGCTGCGCTGGTACATAAAGGTTGGTCTCATCTAGAGGTCAAAGGTTACACATGGCAAATTAAAACATTAGTACATGAAACATTTAGTCTCCTAGCTCAATAAACCACAAAAATGCATGAATTAATTATACTTTACCTTATGACCTCATCAATGGCTAATGGTAGTGTTCTTTGTCATTTATCCAAGCTTAGGTAAGCCAAAAAGGTATATATGAGGAGTATAATAGGGTAGTGGGGATGTCAATTTAGAGGCTCAACAATCCTTTCTAAAAACAGGGACTTACTCTCTAGTATATTTTTGCAGTCTTATTATGTATGATTGCACTTGAGCATTTGGACTTTAGCTCAACAATTGTGAGTTCATGTGATAACACACCCGAGACATATCCTAGTGATCCTAAACCTCATTAGACAAGAACCCCTTTACCATTGGAAGTTATTCCTCCTCCTCAACCAACCTTGCCTAAGACCAATGACATATATTTAAATATTGATATGGATAGTATCTTAGCAAAGGTTAATGTACCTGTTCCTCTCAGTATTGATATTGTATTTTTTTTTAAATACCTACAACACAGTCGCTATTGCTACGTCTTGGAGTGTTTCTCCTATAGGAACCACGTTGGAGATGATACCTCTTAACATTTCTCTTTCCACCTCCAAGATGTCTCTCTTTTCACCTCTAAGACGTCTCTCTTGCCACCTCCAAGACGTCGCTCTTGCCACGTCCAAGACATCTCTCTCTCCACATCCAAGACATCACTCTTTCCATGTACAAGATGTCACTCTTTCCACATCCAAGACATCTCTCTTTCCACGTCCAGGATGTCAGTCTTGCCACCTCCAAGATGTCTCTCTTGCCATGTCCAAGAAGTCTCTCTTTCCATGTCCAGGACATCGGTCTTTCCATGTCCAATACATCTCTCTTTCCACGTCCAAGATGTCATTCTTGCCACCTCCAAGACATTGGTCTTACGATGACTATATGGGGTTTGGATAGTCAAATCCGAGATGACATGCGTGCACATGAAATGTTGCAACAAAGATGAAATCTATGTCGTCAGAAAAGCGACGTCATGTGAAACGATGTTTGAGGGGGTCCGTTGTTTGTCGTTATCCCAAAAATATAAAGTGGAAATTGTGTCGAACACGCCGTTGGAATTTGACCCAAATGTACTAGTGTATGCTGCAAGCCAAAAGAAGTCAATTGCAGCTTCTCTAATAACATTGGTTTCATGAACACATCTGTACAATTTGCTAGAGTATGGATTTTCTCAGGGATCACTCCACCTCCAACATGTCTTCCAAAACCATGCTTTGAGACATATGCTAATGTATCTGTAACACCCATGTTTCCCCCCAGCTTGTAATTAATCATTAATCATAATCACCATGCTATGGCATGGGAACTATGGCGTCCCCGACCATCTACAACTCTGTCAGGAAACGCTACCCAAATACCTTATATTCTTCCAACTAGCTCTGATACCATTTTGTAACATCCCCCGACCACCCAGGTCGGGCCATGATATCTCGTAGAAATAAAAATTATCATATGCCTATAAAAATAATCATAAACAGGAAACATAATTTTTTAATACACAGACTATTGTGGAAATAACAGTAAAAGCATGCATGTAGTAATCACATGAAGAACCCATAATAGAACAACATATACAGGAAATACTCATCAATATAGCATGTACAAATACATTAGCATGTAAATGAACATAGGATTGGATACTTATCTTTTAGTTGAAGTACACCAATTGCGTGCAGACCTTCCATGAACCTCCTAGCCATAGACCATGTTGCTCATCACGCTCAATAGTGGGTCACGCCCACGCTGGGACTAAAATCCAACGGGAAATGGAATTCCTAGTCTTGGTTGAGGTTACAGAAAACTGCATAGTGCAACTGGAAGGATTCTCTCCAAGATCCTACTTACGCACACTACTCACGAACTCTCATTCCCCACATGCATGTTCCACCCCGGGAGTATGCATCTTCACTATTCCACAATCCATCGACTACTCCACTTCCCTTTTAGGGTTTCAACAATAGGTCAGATCAGGAATTTTCAAAGCTCAGTAGCTGGTGCTAGACTATCTCTAGGAGAAAATCACTTCCCAACAAACTCTCTCACCTTGAGAGAGATTCTCACAAGCCTGACAACATGCCTCTTCAGCCACGGGCCTGACAACCCGCTTCTTCAAACATCTTCAACTCAATTCTAGCAAGTGAGGACAATATAAAGGCTCAATATAGATCAAGGGATGGAAACAACCACCATTCAATAAGGCACAACACAACTCTGGAAAGTACAGATACGATGTGCTTCACAAGAAGACACGGGTTAGATTCATGGGTTACTGGTTTCAGAGGTGTGTCCAAGATGTCGAGGTCCACGATGGAGGCCAAACAAGTTAGGTGAAGGATGGGAGAATGGGGAGAAAACCAATCTTACCCAAAACTGCATTGGTAGCAACCGCCAACCGCTATGACACAACACGACTCTGGAAAAACACAAGTTCGTCGGACTTTATAAGAAATACATAGAACAAATCCAGTGTCTGCAGGTTACACTAGCACGTGCATCAGTGGGGAGTGTGGCAGACTTCCAGGGTGACTAACCCCGTGAGAGTGAAGACTGAATGGTGAAGGATCATGACTGTTGTCCGAATAGTGAGACTCGTCAATGAGATCCCTGAAAACAAGTTGACTTTCCCACTTAAAACAACATGCACCCAGGTTGACACATGTCTCCCTGAAGCTGCATGAGCTCCACTTAACACTCATCCCCCTTTCCCCTAAGAACTTAGGACAACACAGATTATGTCAAACCTTATCCTTTAGGAAATAATAATATAATATTATTCCTTTAGAGGTAAGCCCTCTAGCTTAGCCCCTATTCCTAGATACTTAGCCCCTTCCCCACCTGGTGGAGCTTAGTCCCCCATAAATATTTCTTCGTGGAGGGTCTGTACACAACGATGTATAATTTTTATTAATGATTTTTCATAATTACATATACAAAACAGACTCCTGGCCTTATCATCCTAGGCTCTTTGGCCTAATCATCACATAAGCCTCCTAGCTTATTATAACTCGACTCACCAACCTAACAAACATGTTTACAATTCATAATTACAGCTGGGGCTCTACTGGGGAATATTACAATCTCCTCTCCTTATTTTTGCACTATCCTCAATGCAACTTATTTATACATATATAATTCAAAAATTCTTCAAAAATATCCAAGATTTAGCTATTGGAAGCCTATTATCCACCTGGTGCTCTACTTTCAAGCACCAATTATGGTGTTCATACTGCAGTTGAAACTCAATTGCTCTATTCCATAGAGTTGCTTCAAGAAAGCATTCATATCATTGTTCCTTGTTACATGCTTCAATTAAACCTCATTGAAATCACCAACTGGATGTAGATCCACGATGTTCCACCCAGCCTTAGATCTCACTATTGATAAACTCTCAGCAAGGTTATGACTCCACAGATGTAAACATTGTTCTCGTACACCTTTTGATTAAGAAGATTTCCATATCAACATGGTCTAGGCCAAGGTACCAAACCCCAGTAGCACTCCAACGAATGGTCTTTCTTCCCCACATGCTTGTCCCACCCAAGGAGTGTATACCTTCACTATCACATAGTCCATCAACTGGTACACCTCCCTTTCCTGGGGCTTCAACAACAAGCTGGACTGGAAGTCTCAGAGCACCGTGGCTCCAGGAGTTCCAACTACCCTCAGATATTTCCAATCAGCATCTTCCCTGAGCTACTCTTTGTAGTCAACATTCTAACTTTAATCAACATCATCTCATCTGCATCACCCACATGAAGTTATCATGGGAAAACATAAAAGAATTCATTTAGGAACTCAAACTTAGTTCAAAAGGGAATTCAACTTTTCCCCCAAATCATGAAATTATATTTTATAATTCTTCTTGGTTGTTGCCATATTATGAATGCATGGTTTTCCATAGGCATCGAATTGCATACCATTTTTCCTGCAATGCTTCATCTTGCATACAGCCTGTTGAAAAATATATTTTTTCTAAACGTTAGACTTAAATAGGTTTAATTCTTGTTAAATAAATACAAACATGCACTTGGATATCACCATTGATGAGGTCTTCCATTTAATAAAATGATCCTAAGTTATTAAAAGTTATGGAGCCACCCACTAGTTAAAGGGTCAAATTGCTAAAGACGATCTTCAAAATATCGGGTTTCAAGGTTTCACAGACCTAACAGTCCAACATGTAAAGAGTCTCAATGTCCCGACATGCGAAATCGTGAAACTGCGATAAGTTTTAAGCCATGTTAATTAAATAATTAAAAGATATTAGTACTAATTAATCACATCGCGACTTCACGATTCGGGGATCCTGCCTCGAGCGACCACCAAAGTCCCGATACACGAAATTGCAAAACTAGCTTAAATTAAACCGGGTTAATTAAACGATTAATAACGATTAATGATAATTAAATCATATCGCAACTTAGCGTTTCGGGAATCTTGTCTTGAACGACAACTTGAAATCATGATACCCGAAGTCGCGAAACCTTTAATTAATTGCAATTAATTAAAAGGTTAAACTTGATTAATATTAATTGATCAAATCGTGATTTTGCGATTTGGGGATCATAGCTTGAACTGAAATAAGATCGCCCGAGACTCCAAAACCTGAAATGGATTAAGGTTAAACATAATTAATTAACATATAAAATCGGTTTATTAACAAAATAAAGCACTTTTATTTTACCGTTGAGATTATGTTGATTGCAATAAGAGTGATTTCAAATTTCTTTTCCGATCACGAAAATTGACCATTAATATATTAAATGATCAACCCGAGGAAATGATTTCAAATAAGATCTTTCTTTAATGCCCAAATCGTTTTATTAAAAGAATTAAACATATTTTCAGTGAAGGTATATGTAGGTCGAGGCATCTAAGGCAAGAAAGACTTTTTCATTTTCAATTACTTTCTCATTTTGGTAGAACTTGCTTAACAAGATACTTAGTCCTGTGCATTTTTTGTGACAAGTAACAGGTTTTTAAAAACTGCTACCATGCCGCCATGAAAAGTAGCTAAAGAAACTAGTGAGAGTTCAGGCTAGATTTTAGAGGTTATCTCTGACACTTCACCTAGAAGTATAAACACAGTCAAAACCTGGACGAATGTATTCAACATCCTATAGTACGAAGTGGTAAACTTCCCTGATGATTCAAGTGACAATGAAAAGGAAGACTTATCTACCAAATACAAGACTATTTCTCAGGAGGAGATGCATAAGGTAGCAACAAGGATCAGTCTTTTACCCTACAATGACATGATTAAATGGGCACTAGATCATCTGGATATCCCAACTAGAACTATTTTCAATTCTCAAAAGGTAGTTGTTGGGTCATTTTGGCCAGAACACATACAAGTGATGTATAAGTTGTCTTCAACATCAAACTTCACTTACAATGCGAGTTTTCTAGATAATTTTAGCAAGAAGGAGTGTGATCAATATGAAAAGAATATTTCGAATTTGATCAAGGACTGGTGCTCATGCCCCAAAAAGTTCAGAGTTGATTCTCACGACATATACTCAATCTCATCGTTACAACCACAGTTCATGTATATAGCCATGATGATGTGAAGACTTTATGGAAAAGAGAACAAAACCCATTTCTTTCTACCATGGGTACCCATTATACACACAGTGGCGGAAGGTTATTCTTTCGACTGGGCCAAGATATTGTTGGAGAGTCTGGCTAGTGAAATTATAGAATACTAGGCAAAGAAAGCCAAGGGGCAATCAACTTCATTTTTCATGTCAGCTTATATTATGGATTCCATATGTTTCATGATGCCTTTCCCGCTAATGGGTTGGAGCTGGATGCCATATAGCGCATAACCAATTCATATTTATCATTCAAAACTCTGGGAAGACAAGGCGAAGGATTTCTTTTATGAAATCTGTAATTGGGTAGCGGTGTCGATGCACATTGCTATTTTTGGTCACCCACCTCCTAGAATTTCAGATACAGTTGTGGCTAACCTCGATAAAGTGGTGGATGGGTATATTGAGGAGCACTTCTCTTACATCAGAGTTTTTGGTTATTCAGTTCCCCCATATGATTTAGCACAACTTTTACCAGACCGACTAGTGTGCCGCAAGGTCGCACGACAAAGTATACTCGACGGGATTATCAAAGAACTCAAAGCAGTAAAGAAAAAGGCATGGCCATATTTTCCATTACAGATTGGTGTACTTTCTTTATTGGATTTCGGCCACTCCAGAGTGGAATATGCGGCCTTAGAGGAAATAAAACTGGTTAACATTGAATTTAAGAAGCACGACCCATAGAAGGTTGTGGGTAACCATATGGCCAATTGCAATCTTAAAAATTATGAACATGAAGAATCCCCTCAGGACGAAGTGTTCCGAGGGGTGAGATATTACCAAGAAGTTATGAGGCAAGTTAGAGCTCTATCATCTAATAAAATGATTGATTTTTACAACTTCCAAAAACACCAAAGAAGTAGTCTTTCGAAAGTACTACAAGGGGAAAACCAAATGTCTCCTGCTACATAGCAAACAGAGACCCAGAATCCAGAAGTTGGAAGCTTTAGCAAACAAGAAGCCCCAGAAAACTTAGAGAAATATGAGATCTCGACTCAAAAAAAAGATATCCCGGTGACAGAGGTATATAATGACCAGGCCAAAGATCAACCAGAGACATTAATAAAGAAAGGAGAAGATAGGCCACTATCTTCACCAGATAAATCAACTACATATGGAACCGGAAAACATTTATCCACAAAAATCGGCAACCCCATTTAGATTGTCATGACATTATAGTTCACTAGTGGAAATCCCAATGCAGAGGTAATACTCATAGGAGATCTCACGCCTATCCCTATTGAAGAGATACTTCCCTCCAATTTATTTTTCAGTTAAAAAAGGAAAGTTGTGGTGAAGAAAGAAATGCACCAGAAAGAGGGTGCAACGGTCAAAAAGCACAGAGTATTATTGGATGTGTTAGCATTCTGTAAATTATGTCCAGCTGAATAGACAAATGACAGAGGTAACTATTTCAACCAGCTTTAGAGTTGAGGCACTAGCCCGCTCAACTCAGAGAGGGCTCGCTCGTGTCACTTGATATATCTATGGAAATCGGTGGCTAGATTTGGTATGTTTTGAGGTTTTTAATAAAATTGTTGAAGAGTTGAAGATGACCTTTGGGCTATGGGGTCAAGAATATAGGATGCATTGCCAAATCATGAAAACAATTAAGAGAAAAATGCTAAATGAGGAAGTGACTTCTGAGTTTATGCTTGAAAATTTAGATGGTATTAGAAGAAAAGAAACACACAACTATTATCAGAGCATTATAGTAATGAATTCTAAAATGGTTTAGAAGAGAAAAACATAGTCTAAATCGCCAAGCTGAGAGCATTGAATAATGAATTCTGGACTTTTAATTTCTTAATTTAGACAGAAGAAAGAAAAATGAAATATAGAATAAGAGGAATCACACACTATGAGAGAAAACGAGACTCATAACACCACCAATTAGAATCTTTTCATAAAAAGTTCAAAATATGCCTTTGCATCCATGTATTCATTCCAGCCCCAGAGATTTACAAAGTTTTCCTGCACAGAGGGAAGGCTCTTCCTTTTTCTTCTTCTTCTATAAATGTGAGGCCAAGCATATATAGAGGGATTTCGTGTGGAATTTAAAACGCTCTGACTTCCTCATAATTCTAAAAATAGATACAAGTTACAAAAAGGAAGAATAGTTGTATTACTTAAAGGGACCATTAGTAAACGGTCTGTCATGTTAGGACTCCCTTTTCTTAAGCCGATATTTGTCCAAATATTTCTGAAATACACCAAAATTTTACCTGAGGATTCACCTCATCTTGGCGATTTCCTCCTCCAGGGTACTCCACCAATCGATATTTTCCCCGACGCTTTATATCATCTCAGTTTTGGCCTCTGTCCTCTACCTTTTTCTCCCCTTCCTCTTTGCAACTGGGTGGCAGGTGTTGTCTACATGTTCATTTATGACAAGATCCCTCATAACGGCGTTTAATTTGACCCCCGACTCTGTCTTAGTTTCAGGTTCGGTATGAAATTTAGTCACCAATATCTACAAGACCTGTCTTTCATTCTTACTTATTGACCTGTTTGGTACATTAGTTGAGAACCCAGTCATGCCAGACATCATTTGATGGGTATTATCTATACCTTTCAGACTTTGCAGAGACCTTGATTTGGCCACCCTTTGAATTTACAGAATTCAAGAACACAGGCTGAGCTTGTTTTTCTTATGCATAAGATGGAAATTTCCCAGAATAGGATAAAATGATTTCATATCTAAGATTTGATGGTTTTTGTACTTTGATCACGAATTACTGTCACAGTACGTTGTTGTTCCATGCTTCATCAATCCACTTTGAATGATGAGCCTCAAGTTAGTTATGTGATGCCATCCTTTTGGTACGTCATCTAGGAAAGTACCTAGACCGATGATGTAAGGTGATCTGACCAACCACCATCCTTCCTATGAGTTATTGATGTGACATTTTGAACCACATGACATCGAGGCCATAGGAAAAGTGGTTTTTTGCAATCCGTTGTCTCCCCTGATGTGTGTGTAAGAGTGACACACATTCCCCATCAAAACCAGAGTGGTTTTCCCCGGTCTTCCTTTGCGTTGTTAAGTTCCGTGCTATTTGTTGGTCCGACGTGGGCCTCGACCGTGGATCTGAGATTCTTCAAGATCGACAGTCCACTGAGCTACTCCCTTCCTGCCTCTGCTATATTCGTTCATATGCCGTGGGATATAGCCGAGCGCCCTAAACTATCACACCTCTATTGTGATATAGCGTCTCGCTGAACCTCAGAAATTTTTAGATCCCAATATAAAAATTGTTAAGGTGATAACAGGATGGAAAAAATTTGGAAGATGAAGACTTTGCTACAGAGGTAGCTGGATCTTTGGGAGCTTTTGCAATAGCTAACCTATTATTAGTCGATAATCTGAATGAAAAACTGAATATGAGGAATCAAATGATAAGTAAATTGCAAAATCAAATAAGGAATACAAAAAAGAATGTCAGAGAAGAAGTCAATAAAGGACTGTAACATGCTAGAGCTAGTGATAAACAAGAAATCCAACTACTCAAGTCCAGTCTTGAAGAGATGAATAAGAATATGCAAGTGAGCGAAAGATAGACTATCCAACAAGATGAGTTGATAAAACAATTACAAGACAAGGTCAGTTCCACTGAGAAAATGGTTGTGGATATAGCATTGTTTCAAGCTCAAGCATTGGAGGTGCTAAAAAAACTAGAAATAGCTCAACAAAGCCTGCTCTATAAAGTAAAACTTATCCAGAATCATTCTTAGTTGATGGATGAAGCATTAAGTAATATTGTTTTAAGAGAGAGAGAGGATATCGTTGCCTGGACTACCTTCCAAGAAGCGGTTATATCATCATCAAAAGAAAGAAGTGTAACATCCCGCTCTGGCGCACTGACAAAACTTATTCTTTGAGGACACTTGCTCGCAAGTGATCTGGATTTTTATGATGATGAACCACTTAACCTTGATGACGATGCGTCATGATTGATGACAAGATGTTTTACTATTGCTA
>ML783990.1:893965-939591 GCA_009831015.1 Picea engelmannii
GAGGCATGTGTGACACTTGGACGGCAGAGACTGTTAGAGGGTTAGTCATTAAAAATTAATTAATTAATGATTTATGAATTAGGTCAGTCTCAAAATTCTATAAAAGGAGGGGAAAGGAAGGAAGAAGGGGATGAACGGTTAGCATAACAATACGCTGCCGAGTTGTGGCTTGACGGGTTGCTTGTGAGGAGTTGGGTTTATCTCAGCTGTGTGTGGGAGTGGTAGCTCCGCCGTGGAGGCGAGCTGAGACGCTAGTTTATCTCTGGTTCTTGTGTGGCCCCTTTGCGGCTTGGGGGGATAAGGGGGAAGCAGAGTACCCCTAGCGTTTGGTTGGGAGGTACCGGTGAGCTTTCCTTGGTCGGCAAGCAGAAGCGGCACAGAGCGAGAAAAGCGGCAAGGAGAGCGGACGCGTCATGGAGCGTGGGACGGCTTCCAAAGCGGGCGTAAGGCAACGGTATGATGTTAATTGGTAAGGTAAAAAGAATTTTATATTCGGCAAATTTACTGTTATTGATGATAATATGGTGAGATTGTTTTGGCATTATATTTTCGGCATTTTCATTCCGCAATGATATGGTGAGTTATTTGGCAATGTTGAAATTGTTACCACCGTTTTGGCCATGAGAAGAATGTAGTTTGTTGGGCATTTTTGGGTACGCATTGTAGATAGGAGGTCGTTACATATGGTATCAGAGCCAGTTCGACCCGAGACTTGGGATTCACAAAGCCTGCTCTATAAAGTAAAAATTATCCAAAATCATTCTCACTTGATGGATGAAGCATTAAGTAATATTGTTTTAAGAGAGAGAGAGGATATCGTTGCCTGGACTACCTTCCAAGAAGCGTTTATATCATCAGCAAAAGAAAGAAGAGTTATGGCTTCTGGGTTGTCCATTTCAGAAACCAGAGGTGATATTATACTAAAGACTTGGGAGTCAAACATAGTCGAAGGTAGGAAAATGGATAAGGAATTGAAAGAATCTTGTGAAGAAGTTTTTCGTTCACTTAACAAAGAATTATTAGGCTTTGATAAAGAATATAGTTCTGGAACATTGGTTCAGATTAATATAGCCAAACATCATCTCGACATTAAAGCAAATCTGGAAGAAGCCCAAGCTAAAATATCACATATAAAACAGGCCGATATTGCTCAAATAGATAGATGACTAGTGAAGCCTAATCTACAACTGCAGTCTATTATTTCAGAGGATAGACGAACAGAAGAGAGATTGCCTCAACTCGAAAAGAAATTATACATTTTTTAGGCTAATAACCTAATAGAATCTTCCAAGTTGGTATCCCAATTTGTGGGCAGATGCATCAAATGTATTGAGTAGGGAAAAGGTAGTACCTCTGGAAACAAATGAACACAATATGTGTACATTATCTATTTTGGAGCTAGAAGATAGAAAGGGAAAGCACTCATGCCAGCATAACGAGAAGATCAAGAAGATTGCAAATGAAGCGTTTCAGTTTCTATATTTTGTAATTTTAATTATTCTGAAGATAGAGGAATACCAACCATTTGAGGTTGAGGACTTTTGTATAAATGCATATTCGAAAGAATGAACAAAGGTTGCTTCTTGCCAGTTGTAATCGAGAAAAATATCCTCATTGAGAATTAATACAAGTGCAGACCAGAGATTCCACATTTTGTCCATTTCAGTTACGTGTTCTTCTATCTTTCCACATTCTAGCATCTTTTCAAATATTTCCTTGATGAATGCTTGATTGCAATTTAGTACAACATCTACTGTGGTTATGTTTCATTTAGTTATCTAATAACAAACAACTTTTCCTCTGTATTTATTGTTAGTAGATACAAGACCCGTGAATTAATTAGATTGCTACATTTTATGCTTCAGTTAAGGTTACATTATCTATTTTCTTCTTCTGTAATAAATTAAGATTCTTCTGTATTTGATGCCTTGCTTTTTCTAATAGCTATATGATTTTCTCCCATTACATCCAATATTTTCAAATTTATCTCAGACACAAAAAATGACCTCTGAGTTGTCATACTATTAATTCAATTTAAGGAATTTTTCTCACATAACTAAGATAGAAAAAGAAAAATTTTAAACTTTCCTCATTTCCTGATGCCCAACATTGTGATTTGAGCCTTAAGTACAAACTCAAGAATGACATATTTTTGGTGTCGTTGTTGGGGACGGAGAAACGAATTTATTTTTCCCCGAGAGAACAACATTGTAATTTTCTCTCTTTGATAGTGAACAAAGTTTGAATACATTATAACTCTTAATTTCTTATTTTTCACTTAGTGACTCCACAATTAATAAACTGGCATTCGGTCGAAGGAATACCAAACAAAACCCAGGTGGTCAACAGACCATGCCTGTTTCCGACCCTGAAAAAAATTTAAAACCAAGGGGATACCTTAAGCAAACCACTTCATCCACAAGAAAAGTTTACCAACCTAAACCCATACAGTCTAATTCTAAGTTCCCACTTGAACCGTTAACTCTGCAAGAAGCTTCCACCCAAATCCTTTTCGGAGAAACATCGGATGATAGAATTGAAGGCAAAATCATAAACCCCAGATTGGTTTTATCTGACATAAAGGTCAAAACCGATTCAACTACCTCCTTTACCAATAAGGGTAAAGAGCCTATCTCGATACCTACTTCGATCTATATTCCATCAGTTCCTAAAGTAAAGTTTCCAACTTCCCAAAGTTTCAAAGAATATATCATACACTCTGATTTGACTCCCACTGGTTCTCTCGTTTACACATCTTGCAAGTCTGAACAATCCAATCCTCGTCTCTCGTTTCCTCCCTTTTTCAGTTTTTTTGTCTCCTGATAGTCAGTTCCCAGAACCTCTTTTACTTCATCTTGAAGTAGCCGAAAGGTCGCTTCATGTATTTGAAAACCCTCTCTACAATATCCAAGTTTCATCCCCTAGATTGTCAATGGCTACTGCTGGAGGAGGTGGTGCAGGTGGAGGAGGTGCTAACAGGGGTGGTGTCAGAGGTGGCGGAGGTGGAGGAGGACATCGTGCCGGAGGAGGAGGAGGAGGAGGAGGATGTCATGGACCACCTCCACCTCCTATAATTTTCTCTAAAGTAGCTACCAGATATGCTCCTTTGGTCCTCCCAGTCCCCCTCCATGATTTACCTGAAAACTATATGAAAAACCTGGCAAATTTTACAAGAGAGGGAAACCTAACCGCGACTAGGCACATAAATTTATTTGATCAATTCATCGACATTCTTGGCCTCGAGCACGAGGATCTTTATTCACGACTATTAGTCCAAAATTTTGAAGGACATGTAAGAACCTAGTTCCGAGGACTACCGAAGGTTTCAATAGGATCATATGATGAGGTAGAAAGAGCCTTCTCAGACAATGGGGAGAAAGAAAAGATCATATTTATTATTTAACCGAGTTTGGAGCTTTGAGAAAGAAAAATTCAGAAACAGTTCTCGAATTCACTCAAATATTTAATAAATTATACAACAAGATCCATGTTGAAGTTAAACCTTCCCAACCCGCAGCAAAAGCAACTTTCGTAAGAGCTTTCGAGCCTGATTTTGCTCTGTTATTGAGAGAAAGGAGAGTTTCTGAACTCACTAGAATGCAAGACGATGTTGTAGATATTGAGTCAAATATGATGGCATCTGGAAAATTAAAATATAAAGTCAAAACAGGAAATAAAGAAACCAGATGATTTAGAGAACAAGCTGGACCCTCCAGATCTGGGAGGTCCTCAGAAGATGAAATGGATGATATGGAAAAAATAATTAAAGAACTATCAAACAAAATTTTGACGATGGAACTAAATCAATCTAAAGCGGATCAGTTCGCTAGAAAAGATTTCAGGAGAAACCCTAACCCTCAAATACAACAAAGGAAAATTAAAAACAAAGATCAAAAGATTCAGGCCCCCTTTAAAAATGAAAATTTTATAGGAGGAGATGGCATGCAAGAATTTGAGGAGTTAGAGGAAGATATGAATAATCTTGGTGATGATTGTCAACAACCTCATTTAATGAGGCAATATTATGAAAGGTATTTAAACAAAGAATATCGATCTAGCAACGATAACAACATATATATTACATAAGATTCTCCTTATCAAGGAATCGTTGATAATATAATGGCTGAGCTCCAACATAAGTATAATTTAAGTCTTAGAAGTAAAAATATAGCAACTGCACAACCGAAGAAAATATTGTCGAGAGGTGAAGCATATGAGCCAGCTCCAAAAGAGACTGAAGCACAGACTGCCAAAATAAAAGGAGTTGACTCACAGAATGCCAAAACAAAAATAGATGACTCACAGACTACCAAAATAAAATCAGCTAACCCATAGACTGTCGAGACAAAAACAATTGAAATGAAAGCAACACAAACCAATAATTCATTAAAAATGGAGATAGAAATCCAAACCACAGAAGTTGATAAGACAACAAGAAGTTTCAACCTAGAAAGTGAGATTAATAAAATCAATATTCCCATACCTCTGGTTGAAATGGCAAAGAACCCCACATATAGAAAACAAATTGCCAAAATAATAAATTTTTCAGATATTGAAAGTCAAGCCGACATTATAAATTTGGAAGATGATAAACTTAATATAATTTTTGGTCCGCATTTTGAAGGTGCCAGAGATATTGTCTCTCCTTTCTACATTACGCTAACTGTGCATGATCATCTGCTCCATAATTGTATGTTGGATTATGGAGCTTCCCACAATGTGATGCCCAAAGCTATTATGGATAGACTTGGTCTCGAAATTACAAGACCATACAGAGATCTATACTCCTTTGATTCGAGAAAAAGTAAAATGTGTGGGCATGATTAAAGATTTAGTGGTAAATCTTGTGTACATTCCAGTAAAAACTGTTCTGATGGATGTGGTTGTTGTTGATATTCCCCCAAAGTATGGCACGTTGTTATCCAGGTCTTGGGGCGCCAAGCTTGGAGGATCCCTTCAACTCGACATGACGTACACTACAATCCTGATCTTCGACGGACAGTTCACACGTCTGTACAGAGAATTAAGGCTAGCATATACAATAAGTGATCCACATAATCCAAATAATTACCTTGTTTATGTCACAGATCAAGATTTAGGAAATTGTATTTTATCAATTGATGATGATATAGATGAATGTATAGAAAAACATTGTACAGAAAAAGAAAAAATAGAAAAGAAAAATAAAAATGTATATAGTACGGGAATTTGGAAAATGTATTTTGATGGTGCTTCGTCATGTGAAGGAGCAGGAGTTGGTGTGCTTTTTGTGGCACCTGAAGATGAGTTTTTTATCCCTTTCTCTTACAGGTTACAATGGGACATCAATTACACCAATAATGTGTGCGAATACGAAGCCCTGTTCTTAGGATTAGAGGCTGCCTGGAAGTTGAATATTAAAAACTTGGAAATTTATGGCCATGTGGAATTAATCATAAAAAAGATAAATTGGCAGTACCAGGCCAAACACCCAAGGTTGAGGTCTTACAAAAATTGCGCCTAGTATCTAATTGAAATTTTTTTCTCGTCGATTAATGTTCACTACATCCCCAGAACATAAAATCAATGGGCAGATTCATTGGCCAAAGCAACTTCAATGTTTGTACCTTCTATTGTTTTCAAATTGAAGTATCACATAGAAATCAGGCACAAACCCTTAATACCGAACAATATACAACACTGGCAGGTGTTCAAAGATGATGAACAAATCAAACAATTCTTATAAATGGTGGACGACTTTGCTAAAATGCATATTGACCAAGAAAATTAGAATGACCCTGCTTGGATCATGCAGGAAGGAGAATACCCTCAGGAGTTTTGAGATAAGATCTCCAATCATCGCATGTTAGTGCTAAAAAATAATTCAATCCCTAAGGGTCTAATCCCTTTGAAAATATTATTTGATCATGATGACATTCCGTTAAAGTCTACCTTGGAGCCTCAGCCTGAAGAAGTTGAAGATTGTGATATAAGCACCAAGGAAACTCCTAAGCTAGTAAAAATATCTAAATAACTTCCCCCTAAAATGAAAAGCAATTATGTGGATTTACTCAAGCAGTATTAAGAAATTTTTTCCTAGTCACATGAAGAACTAAGAACTTATGATACCACCATAATCAAACATAAGATTCCTCTAAATTAGGGTGTTAAACCATTTAGGCAAAAGCTTAGACAGATAAATCCCATACTACTGCGTGTGATTGAAAGGGAAGTTAAAAAAATTATGGATGCTAAAATCATTGTACCACTCAGGTATTCCGAGTGGGTAGCCAACTTGGTCCCAATTAGGAAGAAAAGCGGCGAAATCAGATGTGTGGATTTCAGAAATTTAAATAAATCATGCCTCAAAGATAATTATTCATTACCTAAAATGGATCATGTATTGGAAAAAGTGGTCGGAGAAAATAGAATGTCTATGATTGATGGATTTTCGGGCTATAATCAAATTGCAGTCCACGAGGATGATAGAGAAAAAACCGTGTTCACCACCCCATGGGGTACCTTTATGTATAACAAAATGCCATTTGGTTTGATGAACGCAGGTGCCACATTCCAATGAGCTATGGACATCGCCTTTTTCAACGAAAGAGATAAGTTCATTGTCATTTATCTTGATGATCTAACCTTATTTTATAAATCCGATGCAGAACATCTAGTACACCTCAAACAAACATTTGTGAAATGTCGCAAATTTGGTTTGTCTTTAAATCCCAAGAAATCTCACTTTGCAATGCAGGAAGGTAAACTCTTGGGCCACATTGTATCTCAAGATAGAATTAAAATCAAACCAAAAAGGGTTGAAGCTATATATGTTATCAATATTCCTAGAAATAGAAAAGAAATTCAGTCATTTTTAGGAAAGATCAATTTTTAAGAAGATTTATCCCAAAATTCGTTGAAATTGTGAAATTGATTACAGATATGCTTAAAGGACAGCGAGGTTAAATGGGTGAATGAAGCCAAAGCGTCGTTTGAACGCATCAAGAAGGTTATAGGTGAAGCGTCAGTTCTGGCTAGCCCCGATTATCTGAAAGAATTATTAATCTTCTCATTCGCATCCGAACACATAATCGTTGCAGTACTCCTACAAAAGAACAAAGAAGGGTTCGAACAACCAATAGCATTCTTCAACAAAAGCCTTAGAGACACAGAGTTGAAAAATGATATAATGGAAAAGAAGGCATATGCAATGGTGAAGGCCTTAAAAGCTTTCAGGACCTATGTATTACATTCTAAAGTGATTGCATATGTACCCACCAGTTTCGTTAAAGATATACTGGTGCAACCCGATAGTGACGGAAAGAGGAGTTGATGGGTTGCTAAAATTCAAGAATTTGATCTCGAGGTGAAACCAACAAAGCTCATCAAACGACAGGGTTTGGCTAAGCCACTAGCCAAATCTAATTTTAAAGCGCTTGGAATAAATAGCCTGCAAGAGTGTGAAGGATTTCTGGACATAGATGATTTCGACGATCAAATAACTACAACTCAAATCGAGGAAAAGTTCTCTTCTTCAACTTGGTATAAAGATATAGTCTCTTACCTTTTAACTCTGCAATGCCCAGAATATATGACTCCTTCTAAATCCAGAATGTTGAAATTGCATGTAGTAAAATATTGTATCATGGATAGCAAATTGTATTGGAAAGATCCTCTGGTCTTTTTACTAAGTTGTTTGGTAGAATCCGAAATAGAAAGGGTCATAAATCGATTTCACGAAGGATTGTGTGGAGTCCATCACGCATGGAGAGCAACGACCTATAAAATCCTGAGAGCATGATATTATTGGCCTAAATTATTTGCTGGTGTAAGTGCTAAAGTTAGAGCCTGTAACCCCTGCCAATTATGTTCAGGAAAACAAAAGCTTCCCGCGTTACCTTTGGTCCCAATTAAAATAGAAGCCTCATTTCAACAATGGGGGCTAGATTTTATTGGTGAAATCAATCCACACTCTAGCATGCAACACAAATGGATCTTGACCACTACAGATTATTTCACCAAATGGGTAGAAGCTATTTCAACCAGAAACACTACAGATTCGGTGGTGATAAATTTCTTGGAGGAAAACATTCTATCTAGATTTGGCTGTCCTCGCAATATAGGTACAGATAATGCACATGCATTCAAATATATGGTAATGGTCATATTTTGCCAAAAGTACAATATTTTACTGGGCCATTCCACGACGTACTATCCTCAAGGCAACAGATTAGTTGAATAATCAAATAAAATCTTGATCACCATAATTAAGAAAGTGTTGAAAGAAAAATAAGAAAGCCTGGCATGTGCATTTGAAATATGCTTTGTGGCCATATCAGATAGGCACCAAGAAATCAATCGGGATGTACCCTTTTCAAATGGTATATGGGACTGACGTGGTACTACCCATTAACCTGGCTCTGCCGGTAATGAAACTATGGCAAGACGAAAAGGAAGATCCAAATCATGTCACCAGAAGAATAAATCAATTGATCAAAGTCCAGAAGAATAGGGATGAAGTAGATGAGAAACTTGAAAAGTATTAGGATAACATGAAAGCCCTATTTGACCAAAAATCTAAAGACAGGGAATTCCTCCATGGAGACCTAGATTTAAAATGGGATTCTAGGAAGGAATGTTCAGGAAAGCACATCAAATTCGACCATATCTGGTGTGGACCTTTCAAAATCACAGCCTCTGAAGGGAACAATTCATTTTTGTTAGAAAATCTGGATGGTAAAATATTTAACGCCCCTATCAACGGGCGTTACCTTAAGAATTTTATGCAATGATCAGTTTCTAAACTCTCACTATACATAACAATTTGTTTTCTTAGTTTTGATTCACAATTTTCCACTTTTCGGTAAGTTTTTACGTTCGTTGTAAATAAAACCAAGTTAGTTGATTTCATAAAAACAAAAAATATAAAAATAAGTAACAAATAGAGTTTTGGTTTGTGTAAATTCCTGAAATTCTTCATATTACTGTCATGCAAGATACTTTTCAATAGTCGAGAGACAAGAAACTACAAGAACTGACCTTTACGCATCAAAATATTGACTTTCTCTCGAAACAGGTGACAAATAAATAGTTTACTTGGTTGAAAATATAAGAGTAAATCTAAGGTATGAGCTTCTTCCATGTTTGAATTTTCAAAGAAGTATCACTTAGTATGACAGAGGTCTCATATGTACAAATATCGTCACCTAATCTGTAACCAGAGAAATGGAAACTACATTTTAATTGTCAAGAGTTTTCTCTAGATAAAATAAAAAATGAAATAAAACTTGTAATAAAAAAATGAGCAATAATAAGACCTAAAAGAAAATGTTTCAAGAATCGAGTATAAAATTTGCATAAGAGTGACCGTACTTATAAAATAACATCTGAAACCTTCATTATTTTCCCCCGCTTATTTTTAAAAGTTGTATTTTCATGTGATTCTTTATATCATCCCATGGTCTTCATAGAGGAAAAAGGGTTTGACCTTAGCTTCGAAAACTAATAAACAAATCTTAAAAAATGAGAATAGGTAAAAACTTTCTTATGATTCCTCTGACTTTAACTAAACAAAAAGAATGTCTAGGTTAATCCTGACTCTCTTAGCCCTTCTAATAGGTTTAAACTGATTATTTTCGCTCAAGGAAAGTCCCTGGGAAATAAAAAATCCCCATGAAAATTTCCTTGTAGGCAAAGGTGTTTTCAAGGTCAAAGGAGGATTAGTCCATAGTAATCAAAGTGAGTTAGCAGGCCTCTGTTGCTAAATTATAAGCAGATATCATCCCTAGTATATTGTATACAAATTTATTGCCCCCACTTCATGTTTTAAAAACTATAAGACAGATGGTGAAAGGAAATTCATAAAATGATTGCCCCCATCTAATCCAAAAAAGAGATCATGAAAGGAAATCCATTAAATGATTGCCCTCATCTCATCATTTAAATGCAAAATTACTAATTGAAGTGGTGAAAGGAAATTCAATGTGGGAAACTAGATAGCTTCACTAGGGTACTGAATAGGCTCGCTGGCAGTGAAGCAATGTCTACGATATCTGCAAGGCTGTTATACATGAATTATAATGTACTCTGGTAACTAGTTCTCTTTTCGACTAGATCTACATTCTAATCTAACACGGGACTCCCTAACTAAAAAAAACTGAAATTATTTTACCTTGATGCGAACAAAATCGAACAGAACCTGCTAGAACGATTAAGGTTGTTTTGATTATCTTAAGAAAATCTTAAGTCTGTTTTAAGAAAAGGAATCCATTGATAATCCTAAACTCGAGATCAGTGAATGATGAAGTTTTGAAACTTTTCAAAGATAAGGATGAAATCTTAAGTCCTTCTATGTGCCCTCTTTCAGAATGTGTTTACCAAAAATGCAATAATGAATCCATTTACCCAATAAAGTCACTTGGTCTACTGTTCTTCTCGTCCCATAGGGAGATGAGATCCCTAGAGGGAGCCTATGTTGAAACATATATTTTTTCTAAACTTTAGGCTTAAATAGGTTTAATTCTTCTTAAATAAAGATAGACGTGCACTTGGATATCACCATTGATAAGGTCTTTCGTTTAATACAACGATCCTAAGTTCTTAAAAGTTATGGATCCACCCACTACTTAAAGGGTCAAATCGCTAAAGACAATCTTCAAAATATCGAGTTTTGTGGTTTTACAGACCTAATAGTCCAACATGTAGAGAGTCTCAATCTCCCGACATGAAAAATCATGAAACTGTGATAAGTTTTAAGCCATGTTAATTAAAGCATTAAAAGCAATTATTACTAATTAATCACGTTGTGACTTCACGATTTGGGGATCCTGTCTCGAGCGACCACCAAAGTCCCGATACATGAAATTGCAAAACTAGCTTAAATTAAACTGGGTTAATTAAACAATTAATAGTGATTAACGATAATTAAATCATATCGCAACTTCACGTTTCGGGAATCCTATCTTGAACGACAACTTGAAATCCCGATACCTGAAGTCATGAAACCCTTAATTGATCGCAATTAATTAAAAGGTTAAACTTGATTAATATTAATTGATCAAATCGCAATTTCGCTATTCAGGGATCATAGCTTGAACTGAAATAAGATCGTCTGGGACTCCAAAACCTGAAATGGATTAAGGTTAAACATAATTAATTAACGTATAAACTCAGTTTATTAACAAAATAAAACACTTTTATTTTACCATTGAGTTTATGCTGATTACAATACGGGTGATTTCAAATTTCTTTTCCGATCATGAAAATTGACCATTAATGTTATTAAATGATCAGCTTGAGGAAATGATTTCAAATATGATCTTTCTTTAATTCCCAAATCTTTTTATTAAAATAATTAAATGTATTGTCAGTGAAGATATATGCATGTCAAGGCGTCTAAGGCAAGAAAGCCTTTTTCATTTTCAATTACTTTCACATTTTGGTAGAGCTTGCTTAACAAGACACTCAGTCCTGTGCGTTTTTTGTGACAAGTAACAGGTTTTTAGGAACTTATACCATGCCACCACGAAAAGAAGCTAAAGAAACTAGTGAGAGTTCAGGATAGAGTTCAGAGGTTATCACTGACACTTCACCCAGAAGTATAAACATAGTATAAACCTGGACGAATGTATTCAACATCCTACAGTATGAACTGGTAAACTTGCATGATGATTCAAGAGACAATGAAAAGGAAGACTTATCTACCAAATACAATACTATTTCTCAGGAAGAGATGCATAAGGTAGCAACAAGGTTGATTCTCTTACCCTACAATGACATGATTAAATGGGCACTAGATCATGTGGATATCCCAACTAGAACTATTTTCAATTCTCAGAAGGTAGTTGTTGGGTCATTTCGGCCGAAACACATGCAGATGATGTATAAGTTGTCTTCAACATAAAACTTCATTTACAATGCCATTTTTCTAGAGAATTTTAGCAAGAAGGAGTGTGATCAACATGGAAAGAATCTTTTGTATTTGATCAAGGACTGGTGCTCACGCCCCGAAAAGTTCAAAGTTGATTCTCAAGGGATATACTCAATCTCATCGTTGCAACCACAGTTCATGTATATAGCCATGATGATGTGAAGACTTTATGGAAAAGAGAACACAACCCTTTCTTTCTACCATGGTTACCCATTATACACACAGTGGCAGAAGGTTATTCTTTCGACTGGGCCAAGATATTGTCATACTGTCTGGATAGTGAAATTATAGAATACCAGGCAAAGAAATCCAAAGGGAAATCAACTTCATTTTTCATGTCATCTTATATTATGGACACCATCTATTTCAGGACACCTTTCCTACTGATGAGCAGGAGCTGGATGCCAGATAGCACAGACCAAATCATATTTATCATTGAAAGCTTTGGGAAGACAAGGTGACGAATTTCTTTTATGAAATTTGTAATTGCGTAGCGGTGCCGATGCACATTGTTATTTTTGGTCACCCACCTCCTAGAATTTCATATACAGTTGTGGCTAACCTGGATAAAGTGGTAGACTGGTATATTGAGGAGCACTTCTCTTACATCAGAGTTTTTGGTTCTTCAGCTCCCCCATATGCTTTACCACATTTTTTACCAAACCGACTGGTGTGTCGTGAGGTCGCACAACAAACTATACTCGACAGGATTAGCAAAGAACTCAAAGCAGTACAGAAAATATTATGGCCATCTTTTCCCTTACAGATTGGTGTATTTTATTTATTGGATTTCTGCCACTCCAGAGTGGAAGCTGCGACCTTAGAATAAATAAAACTAGTTAACATTGAATTTAAGAAGCACGACCCGCAGAAGGTTGTGGGTAACCATATGGCTAGTTGCAATCTTAAAAGGTATGAACATGAAGAATCTCCTCAAGATGAAGTGTTCCAAGGGGTGAGATCTTACCAAGAAGTTCTGAGCCAAGTTCGAGCTCTATCACGTGATAAAATGATTGATTTTTGCAACTTCCAAAAACACCGAAGAATTAGTCTTCCAAAAGTATTACAAGGGGAGAACCAAATGTCTCCTGCTACACAGCAAACAAAGACCCAGAATCCATAAGTCAGAATCTCTAGCAAACAAGAAGCCCCGGAAAACTCAGAGAAATCTGAGATATCGACTCAGAAAAAAGATATCCCGGTGACAGAGGTATCTGATGACCAGGCCAAAGATCAAACAGAGACAATAGAAAAGCAAGGAGAAGATAGGACACTATCTTCACCAGATAAATCAACTACATATGGAACCAAAAAATAGGTATCCACAGAAATCGACAACCCCATTCATATTGTCATGCCATTACAATTCACTAGAGGAAACTCCAATGCAGAGGTAATACTCATAGGAGATATCGTTCCTATCCTTATTCAAGAGATACCTCCCTCCAATTTGTTTTTCAGTAAGAAAAGGAATATCAACAGGGTGCAACGGTAAAAAAGCACAAAGTATTATTAGATGGACAAAATTTGGAATATCAAGACTTTGCTACATAGGTAGTCGACTCTTTGGGATCTTTTGCAACAACTAACCTATTCTCAGTCGATAATCTGAAAGAAATACTGAAGCTGAGGAATCAGATGATAAATCAGTTGAAAAAACAAATAAGGAATACATAAAAGAATGTTAGAGACGAAGTCAATAAAGGACTGGAACAGGCTAGAGCTAGTGATAAACAAGAAATTCAACTGCTCATGTCTAGTTTTGATGATATGCATAAGAATATGCAAGTGAGTGAAAGACAGGATATCCAGGAAGATGAGTTGATAAAACAATTACAAGACAAGGTCAGTTCCACTGAGAAAATGGTTATGGATATAGCATTGTTTCAAGCTCAAGCATTGGAGGTGCTAAAGAAACTGGAAATAGCTCAACAAATCTTTCTCTCTAAAGTAAAAATCGTCCAAAATCATTCTCAGGTGATGGATGAATCATTAAGTAATATTGTTTTAAGAGAGAGAGAGGTTATCATTGCCCAGACTACCTTCCAGGAAGCGATTATATCATCAGCAAAATAAGGAAGAGTTATGGCTTCTGGATTGTCCATTTCAGAGAAAACCAAAGGTGATATTATACTAAAGACTTGGGAGTCAAACATAGCCGAAGGTAGGAAAATGGCTAAGGATTTGAAAGAATCTTGTGAAGAAGATTTTTGTTCACTTAACAAAGAATTATTAGGCTTCAATAAAGAAGATAGTTCTAGAACATTGGGTCAAATTAATATAGCCAAACATCAACTCAACATTAAAACAAATATGGAAGAAGACCAAGCTGAAATATCACAGATAAAATAGGCTGATATTGCTCAAATAGATAGATGGATAGTGAAGCCTAATCTACAACGTCATTCTATTATTTTAGAGGATAGACAAATAGAAGAGAGATTTTCTCAACTTGAAAAGAAATTATACATTTTTGAGGCTAATAACTAAACAAAATCTTTTGGGTTGGTAGCCCAATTTGTGCGCAGATGCATCAAAATTATTGGGCAGGGAAAAGGTCGTACCTCTAGAAACAAATGAATACAATCTTTGTACATTATCTATTTCAGAGCTAGAAGATAGAAAAGGAAAATGCTCATGCCATCATAATGAGAAGATCAAGAAGATTGCAAATGAAGCATTTCAGTTTCTATATTTTGTAATTTTAATTATTCTGAAGATAGAGGAATTCCAACCGTTTGAGGTTGAGGACTTTTGTATAAATGCATATTCGAAAGAATGAAAAAAGGATGCTTCTTGTCGGTTGTAATCGAGAAAACTCTCCTAATTGAGAATTAATACAAGTGCAGACCATAGATTCCGCATTTCGTCCATTTGAGTTATGTGTTCTTCTATCTTTCAACATTCTAGCATCTTTTCATATATTTCCTTGATGAATGCCTGATCACAATTTAGTACAACGTCTATTGTGGTTATGTTTCATTTAGTTATCTAATAACAAACATCTTTTCCTCTGTATTTACTGTTAGAAGATACAAGACCTATGAATTAATTAGATTTCTACATTTTATGCTTCAGTTAAGGTTACATTATATATTTTCTTCTTATGTAACAAAGTAAGATTCTTCTGTATTTGATGCCTTGCTTTGTCTAACAGTTGTATGTTTTTCTCCCATTACATCCGATATTTTGAAATTTAACTCAGACACGAAAAACGGCCTCTAAGTTGTCATACTATTAATTTAATTTAAGGAATGTTTCTCACATAACTGAGATAGAAAAAGCAAACTTTTAAACTTTCCTCATTTCCTGATGCCTAACATTGTGCTTTGAGCCTTAAGTACAAACTCAGAAACAACACATCCAACAAATTGTCAGTATTTCATGTACATCATAATTCAATTTCAATATGTACAAAACCTTATGCAGTGATCTTATAATTGCTTTCACCTAGCAATTCGATCACAATTACCAAACAATTTAATAAAATAGAATGACTCATCATTCTATGCATATGCATGTTCATAGTAATATCTGTAAGTTCATTACTTCTTTTTTGAACAAGAAAATTTCATGTAGTCAATGCTCATGTGACTACTTGACTTGCATCTTTCCTATTGCAATGTCTAACACTACCCTGAAATGTCCTCAACTTCATGAGTTCACAACATTTTAGTTGTTAGTAACAATTATTTCCATGCAATAATATATATGCATGTACTTACAAAACACATTCAACCATTGCATTTAGTACACAATTATATCACTTACTATGCACAAGTGCAATTCTCAATGCATACTTATTCAGTGCACCTTGCATTGAATTACATAATGCTCTTTATCTCAGTCATGTATCTTACCATCCATAAGTTGGAATTATGGCCAATGTGTTGACACATTCTCCACACACTTCCTATTGTCTTCCCAATTAATTGGATGCCTTCCTTTTCGACCCGAACACTACACCAAGAATATAATTCTGTGGTATTCATTAGTGTTATCAAAAAGGTTGCAGTCCAAGTTTTATTTAAAGGTAGGAAGATTTTAGTACCTATGTGGATCATAACCTTTCCATATCCATACCTTGATATTTCCAACCATGTCCTTGTTGGATCATGTTGTCATTGATGCCAATGGTTTGATTGATTGATGCCAAAGGATTGATTGATTGATGATTGATGTAATGTAATATGTATTTTCCTTGATGAGAATGCATAGATGAAGATGGATCAATGAGTTGTCATTGATACATGATGAAGATGGATCGATGTGGTTTCATTGGTAGATGCACATGGTTGGCATATTGGTAGATGCACATGTTGACATGTTGATAAAGTCAATTGTTGGATCATGTTGTCATTGATGTAAAGTGATTGATTGATGTCAAAGGATTGATTGATTGATGATTGATATAATGTAATATGTATTTTCCTTGATGAGAATGCATAGATGAAGATGGATCAATGAGTTGTCATTGATACATGATGAACATGGATCGATGTCGTTTCATTGGTATATGATGCATTGTTGGAAAAATGTATAGATGACTTATTATTGTCTTATCATGATTGATAAGGTGCACAAATGGATGAACTCCAAAGTGGTCCCCTTATGGTAAAAGTCCTCACGGGAAAATGCTTTGTTGATTGATTTATCTTAGAAGAATGGTTGGAGGACCCATGCTTGTATGTGGAATAATAAGATGAAGATCAATGAATTTTTGGTGAAACTATCCTAGATGGATAGTGCTTGTCATGTCATTTCTGGTAGTATGTGGAATGTCACATAACTCCTCGCGGTTTGAGAGTTATGGCCTTACGAAGTTGGAGGACCCCCGTATGAAGGCTTGAGGCCCCCAAGGTCAAAGAAGTCAAAGTGACCTAAAAGAAGAAATCAGTATTTAAATGATAAAGTAAAGTGACAAAGTCAAGGTGGATTATTTAAATAATAAAGAGAAGTGACAAAATCAAGAAATGATAAAGTAAGGTGACAAAATCAAGAAGGAATATTTAAATGATAAAGTATTGGAGAACTTTCTATTTATGGAAAGTGGTTAACCCTAAAATAAGGAAAATAGGTTAAGTGATCTAGAAAGGGGTTAAGTGGCCTAAAAATGGGTTAAGTAACCTATAGGATGAAAGTATAAATAAGATAGCAATGGTCTCTTGTAGATCATCCTTTTTGTGGATCAATGGAGAGCTTCTTGTGAGAATATCTTTTGGAGTATTGATGGAGAGCTTCTTGTGAGAGCTTCTTGTGAGAGAATTTTGGTGTGGATATCTTGAGCATGATTGAATATCTATTATGAGAAAGAGAGCGTGAGGAGGATCTCATGGACACATCAAAGTTTCGGCAATGTATGAGATCTTGACGGCAAAAGTCTCGAAGCTTTAGAAACCCTAGTTTTTGAGGTATAAGCAGGTTGTCTATGTATAGGGTGCATATACGCACGATGTCTATGTACAAGATGTGTATAGTACATGGGTTGTCTGTGTACAAGGAGTGTACAGTGGATAAAATCATGGAGATTTTTGGTTGAGTTGATGACAAGTTATTGAAGACTGAAGCAGGTTCCAGATATGCATTCTATGGGCTCAGATCTATCATTGAGACACTGGTATGGTTACATTATTGTCTTGATGAATAGCATTGCTTGTTGTGTTGTGAATGCATAGGGCATTCTTGGTATGGTTGTTGTGATATGGTTTATGTTGGTTGATGGAATGAGCAACACTCTTATGATTCAGTACTTATATGATGGCTATAGTATGTTGATTGCTTATGCATGATTGAGTAGCATTGATATTGATTGGTTATGGAGCATGAGTAAGATATTGGAGAGCTTGGTTGTGTTATGACTGGCTGGTGGTCAAGATCTCATACATTGCCGAAACTTTGATGCGTCCATGAGATCCTCCTCATGCTCTCTTTCTCATAATAGATCTTCAATCATGCTCAAGAGATCCACACCAAAATTCTCTCACAAGAAGCTCTCCATCAATACTCCAAAAGATATTCTCACAATAAGCTCTCCATTGATCCACAAAAAGGATGATCTACAAGAGACCATTGTTATCTTATTTATACTTTCATCCTCTAGGTTACTTAACCCATTTTTAGGTCACTTAACCCATTTCTAGATCACTTAACCTATTTTCCTTATTTTAGGGTTAACCACTTTCCATAAATAGAAAGTTCTCCAATACTTTATCATTTAAATATTCCTTCTTGATTTTGTCACCTTACTTTATCATTTCTTGATTTTGTCACTTCTCTTTATTATTTAAATAATCCACCTTGACTTTGTCACTTTACTTTATCATTTAAATATTGCTTTCTTATTTTAGGTCACTTTGACTTCTTTGACCTTGGGGGCTTCAAACCTTCATATGGGGTCCTCCAACTTCATAAGGCCATAACTCTCAAACTGTGAAGAGTTATGTGACATTCCGCATACCACCAGAAATGGCATGACAAGAACTATCCATCTAGGATAGTTTCACCAATAACTTCATTGATATTCATCTCATTATTCCACATATAGGCATTTGTCATCCAACCATTATTCTAAGATAACTCAANAGACACACAAATGGATGATGAAGTTCCAATCCTTGATGAGGAAAACTATTCTACTTGGAGAATAGAGATGAGAGTACATTTGAAGGAAATGGGAGAAGCTATTTGGAAGGTAGTCATTGGTAGATCAGTTTCACTGAAGAACAAGTCAAATTTTGCAGCTCAAAGGGAAGGAAAGAAGAATGATGCATTGGCTCTCAAGACCATTCTTAGTGGACTCTCAAGCCCTATCAAAGAGAGCATGGGACAATGCACTTCCGCCAAGGATCTATGGCTAAATGCCATGATGAGGACTTCAAATAACATGGCTAGAAGAAGGAATGAAGTAAGAAATGGAGACATCTTTGAAAAGATGGATTGATGCTCAAGTTCTAAGGAGAAGGGACATTTTCAGAAGTGGGTGAAGAAGACAGAGCAGCCAGAACAGAATGAAAGACTGAATGGAAGTTCAAATGTGTCATCTACTAAATCATATGTAGGTGACAGTGGTATCAGTCGTGTACATACGCGGGCTAACATTGTATAGTTCATGTACATACGCGAGTTGTTGTGCAGCAGGCCGCGTATATTTGGTAAAGCCTTGGGAAAAAGGCAATGCACATGGGTTGCATCTTGATGTGATGGTATAACTCTGTGATGGAGGGTCTGACATTGTTTGTTGCAGGTTCTGACACTATTTTCTGTAGGTTTTCATGATTCAATGTTAGATTATGTAAGGTGATGATGTAAAATAAAATCTTGAGTGCATGGAACTAACCCATGGGAATGGATTGATGCTGAAGAACAATGATGGTTATGACAGTAAGGTTATGGCACCTTGGTTATGTGATATATCATGATGATGCTAGCTAGAGATGTCATTGATCTATTGAAGCATACTACTAGTACATGTATTTTTGGATGCTTAGTATTTGATATAGTGCATGGAGGCTTGAGGATGATATGTTGGGGTACATGGCTGGTACATAATTGAGTTTCATTGATATATCTTATGATGTATTATTGGAAGCATATTTGTTGGATAACATGGTTGATGTACTTGCTTGGTGCAAGTGATGATGCATGGTGGTACACTCATAGATGGTATATGTTTGGATGATTGGTACTTGGCTAAAAGTACACCATTGGTATTACTTGATTAGCACAACAAGTGATATTTGTTGAGACTCGTGGTTGTGGCACTTGGTTCATGATGGAGACATATCATGATTGATATGACATTTGTTTGGAATATGGTTGATACACTTCATCTGGTGATATATTTTGGTACATTGTATGTACATGATTGATGTACATGGGTGATGTGCATGGTGGGAACATTTTGGTACATGATGTACTTGGTTGATATTTTTCTCATGATTCTCTATTTCATTATTGACATATCTTTTGCTTCATGATGCTTGGTATGGCATGATTTTGATGCATGAACAGGTCCAAGGATCATCATATGGTAGCATATTTCTCATCTAGTAGAGAATATAGGGGGAGACATACCCTTAGGGGGAGTCATTCTTCTTCCCATGATTCTAGGAGGAGATATTTATCAGATGCATACCTAGAAAAGATCCTTATATTTGACGAAAGAAGCACATAGGCATAATTCCAGGGGGAGCAATGGTCACAGGGGGAGTATGAGCGATGTATCTTCAACATTCCATCAGAGTGATATCCCTTAAGGGGAGAGATTATTCAGAGGAAGATCAAAGGCATTTAGATAGGGGGACCAGCCCTAAGGAGAGTTCAAGCAAGGGGAGCAACCCCAAGAGAAGAATGGCCCTTTCCCATTGATGTCAAAGGGGGAGAAATAATCACATTGATGTTATTGATGTCTATTGATGGGGATAGATTGATGTGGAGAGATAGTCACATTGACTATTGATGTAGAGCATGCGCTATCTACATGTTGACATCAATAATTGGTAATTTTTTATTGACATCAATGTTGGTATTTCCATCAATGCCAAAGGGGGAGATTGTTGGATCATGTTGTCATTGATGCCAATGGTTTGATTGATTGATGTCATTGATTGATGTCAAGTGATTGATTGATGTCAAAGGATTGATTGATTGATGATTGATGTAATGTAATGTGTATTGTCCTTGATGAGAATGCATAGATGAAGATGGATCAATGAGTTGTCATCGATACATGATGAAGATGGATCGATATGGTTTCATTGGTATATGATGCATTATTGGAAAAATGTATAGATGACTCATTATTGCCTTATCATGATTGATAAGGTGCACAAATGCATGAACTCCAAAGTGGTCCCCTTATGGTGAAAGCCCTCACGGGAAGACGCTTTGTGGATTGAGTTATCCTATAAGAATGGTTGCAGGACCCATTCTTGTATGTGGAATAATGAGATGAATATCAATGAAGTTGTTGGTGACACTATCCTAGATTGATAGTGCTTGTCATTCCATTTCCGATGGTATGTGGAATGTCACATAACTCCTCATGGTTTGAGAGTTATGGCCTTACGAAGTTGGAGGACCTCCATATGAAGGCTTGAAGCCCCCAAGGTCAAAGAAGTCAAAGTGACCTAAAAGAAGAAATCATTATTTAAATGATAAAGTAAAGTGACAAAGTCAAGGTGGAGTGTTTAAATAATAAAGAGAAGTGATAAAATAAATAAATGATAAAGTAAGGTGACAAAATCAAGAAGGAATATTTAAATGATAAAGTATTGGAGAACTTTCTATTTATGGAAAGTGGTTAACCCTAAAATAAGGAAAATAGGTTAAGTGATCTAGAAATGGGTTAAGTGACCTAAAAATGGGTTAAGTAACGTAGATGATGAAAGTATAAATAAGATAGCAATGGTCTATTGTAGATCACCCTTTTTGTGGATCAATGAAGAGATTCTTGTGAGAATATATTTTGGAGTATTGATGGAGAGCTTCTTGTGAGAGCATTTTGGTGTCTATCTCTTGATCATGATTGAGGATATATTATGAGAAGGAGAGCATGAGGAGGATCTCATGGACACATCAAAGTTTCGGCAATGTCTGAGATCTTGACGGAAAAAGTCTTGGAGCTTCAGAAACCCTAGTTTCTAAGGTATAAGTGGGTTGTCTGTGTATAGGGTGCGTATACACGAGTTGTTTGTGTACAATATGCATATAGTACGTTGGTTGTCTATGTACAAAGAGCGTACACTGGATAAAAGCACAAAGATTTTTGGTTGAGTTGATGACAAGTTGTTGAAGACTGAAGCAGGTTCCAGATATGCATTCTATGGGCTCAGATCTATCACTGAGACACTGGTATGGTTACATTATTGTCTTGATGGATAGTATTGCTTGTTGTGTTGTGAATTCCTAGGGAATTCTTGGTATGGTTGTTGTGATATGGTTTATGTTGGTTGATGGAGTGAGCAACACTCTTATGATTCAGTACTTATATGATGGCTATAGTATGTTGATTGCTTATACATGATTGAGTAGAATTCATATTGATTGGTTATGGAGCATGAGTAAGCTGTTGGAGAGCTTGGTTGTGTTGTAACTGGTTGGTGGTCAGTTTGGACAGTGAGAAATAGAAGAGAATGATAAAGTGGTTGCAGAGGATCTAAATTGATCTTGAAGGATAAACCCTAATAGCTCAGAAGGTATACGCGGGTTGTAGTACTATTTGGGAGTGTATACGCAGGTTGTAGTACTACTTGGGTGCATATACACGTGGGTTGTATTACTGGTAGGGCATGTACATACGCGTGTTTCACTATCGATAGGTCGCGTACCTATTGCAGATTGATATCTGTTGAGGATTGTTGCCTCATCTCAGTTGGTGCTGAGTGTGTAAGCTAAGTCTTGCATGATAGAGATGGTGCTCTTGTAGAGTTGTACTCTATTCAGTTGTTGCTGAAAAACCCTAAGGATTGTAGTCCGTAATAAAAATAAAATTGTACATACATCTTGCTTTTTTTGTGTTCCTTGTGGTGATGACTTGTTGATGATATATTGTGGATATATGTTCACATATAACTGTTTAAAAATGAAAACAATGAGTAATGAGTAAAATGTTGAATGCTAACTAATGAGCTTTGTGTAAGAGGGAAGTTTTGGGAAAAATAACCCCACACTCATTCACCCCCCCCCCTCTAAGTGTGGTAGATGTGTCCAACAGTCTTGGTCTCATACATGACTAGCTTACTGGCATTCATTCCTATAACAAGTTCTTATCTTTTAATTCTTTGGTTATTACCCCATAACCAAATTAAAATGACATTCTACTATGTCAGAGTGTGCATTCAGAAGATAAAAATATTTGGAATTAATAGAGGCCTCCATCCTTTACCACATCCAATGGTATGCATTCAAATAATATAATCATGTGATTTTATAAAATAACTCTAGCTGAGGAAATTCTTACCTAAATTTCCTTCAACAATTATGAAAAAAAAAAGTAATAAAAACTCATACCTGCATGATTTCCATTAATAAATTTGATATTATATGTATGGATGATGGAAGTAGAAGATTTCATTCTTCTTTTATCAAACCTAACCAACCTTCAAGTTTCTATTGCTTCCTTCCATATGTAGCAACATCATCAACAACACTTGCAACATGAATTTTTTTTTTTTTTTTGTTTCTGCGTATGGTTGTTCAACCAACCCTAATTCAACGGTTGTAGCGCTACCACAATTTCATCAACTTCTTTCCCATGTGCAAATTTTCCTTGTTGATCCCAGAAGTCTTCAATTCTTCTTAGATTCCTTAATCTTCTTGTGCTCGCATTGTAGTCATTGTACATGACTATTTTTTTCCTGAGTGCTTTCTAGTCAAATCACTCTTGGCTTCCTTTGCATATCCAGCCAATTACTAATGCTAACATTAACCTTTAACTTTTATTTTTTTTCTAGATCCATCTATCCCAACTTGCTTCAAACTTGACTTACCTATCCAATCTATAGCATATTGTAAGGATTCACATATGCCCCTTTTTCCAGTTGCATAGAATCAAATGAAATTCCTTCTTTTACCTTACCATCATAGATTCAAGTGATATCTCCAACCTTTTGGGTTGTCACTCATGGCCCTATGTTACTTAAGATGGATTATTTTCAGGAACCATCTCCTCTACATTCAAAACCATGCATAGAACTATTTTCTTCTTCCTTCTTCCTTATTGATTTCTTTTTAGAATTCACTTCACTTTTAAATTATTATTGACTTGATATCTCCATGCTCTTATGGAAATACCTTCACACCTTTGAAGTGCATCAACAATCCTCTACTATTCTATCTTTCCTTCCTGGAGTGTTGGCATGCATTCCTATTATCTTGATATCTATTTCATGATTTCTTCTTCCATTATATTAGGATGTTCATGGACTTGACTCCATCCAGGAGTTTTTCCTTGTATACTTTGCATACTTTCCACCACATATTATTCTGATATTAATTTTCATCATTCCCCTATTACTTGGATCCCTCTGATCCAATTCCTTAATGACCCAATTATATTTTCATTCATGTTATCTGAGTAACCTTGGATAGTTAACACCAACTTCTTTCTTGATGCAATTTGGTTTAACCTTTCCATGATTGATCATATCAGCACTAATATTATCTTGATGAATTATTATTTTCTCCTGACTTGACCCATCTGATTTTTCAACATGACTGGAAAAATCAACTTTTGTCATGCCATATTTGATGACCTTCATGCCATTCTTCCACTACGCACTTTGTTAGCAATAATGGAGGTGCCACCTCCAATCTATAGGATTGGTCTTTGGAGATGTCACATCTTGTCTCCAAACTCTTTCATATTCCATAAAACCTTCCTTATTTCCATGCTTTGCATCTCCATATGCACTTATGGTTCATGCATTATCAAGTATCACAGATGGCTTTCTCCACCTAGCATTCACATTTGATGTGCAAAGATTGTCACCAAAAAATATATCTTCTCTGACTTCCTGTGATCTAAGATACTCAATCCTCAAATATGGATGAATACCTGGAATCCTCTTTCTGAGATCTTTCCAATGACTGCTTCGTTGCTCAATTTTGAGCTTTGAGCATAAACCTATGATCCTTTAAAACTTGTGTTTCTTCTCTAATTCATTCCTTGTGCAATTGATCTCTTTTCTCTAAGCCAATGGCTCTTAGATATTTGTTTGACCCTATCAAAAATTCCCAAGTCTTCAGTATTATTTTGATATAGGTTCAAACCAGATGAAACCCACGGGCTTCCTTCCTAACCCATTTTTCCTTCTTTAACACAGTTTTCGAGCACTGGCCCTTTTTCTTCATCCCTCAACTGCATGTGACCATGGGCTATGACCCGGTGATATCGGATAGGTTCTTATCTGGAGCCTTGAGAGACTAGGGGCTATAGAACTTTGGCTTCAGAAGCTCTTGCTACTCCATGCCTTATTTTGCTCGAACACTGAATTGGCGAACTTAGCAAAGTGGGGTGGATCAACAGTCCACGACTTCCTCAACAACCGAGGGTTGGGATTTACTACGAAACTATGGGATTTAGAAGTTTTAGGTTTTCCATACTATCCAACCTTCTGGAGTTCCCAATCTTCGGACTGTGGTATCGGTTGCCACGTACCTTCTCCCGATCAATGGTCGAGATTAACTTTGGCCTCTAGGTATTCTTGACTCAACGCAACTGCAACACAATTCCTCTAGAGTACCAAGTCTCTAGACCTTGGGATCAGGCGCCACACATCCACTAGGGCCCACAGTCTCTGTGATTGAACTAATAAATGTTGAAAACATCACATCAACTTTAGTGATTTTCAAGTTGCGGGGGAAGGGTTTGGCAGTTTCAATGATTCTGCAATTGTCCCCATGCTGACATGTACCCCTTCTGGGAAATCGTGGTTTGGATTACGGGACCACCTTGTATAATTATCTGTCGTGCAACTTCAATCTCTACAATGCCTCCCAACCATCAACCTTGATAGATCATGATCAAATTTAATGCGCGCCCTATCTAGCTAACTTATTTGCCAATTTTAACTACCTTGTGTCACCTACCTGATTGGACCACGTGTCAGCTTCGTGTGTCCTGCCATCTGGCACTCTGTGTTGCTTTCTCCCTTCTTCTGAAGTACAGGATCTGCTGATGCGTGTCTTTCGTTGATCGACGACTATAAATTACTTTGTCTCTTCGGCCTTTGGGAGTTCCAACCTCTCCACACTCGCTTTCTCTCAGAGTTCTTTCACCCGAAGTCAACGATCTGTCAACGCATGTCACCCACAGATCGACGACTACAATTCACTTTGTCTCTTCAGGATTTGAGAGTTTCAACCTCTCCACACTCGTTTTCTCTCGAAGTGATTTCACCTAAAGTCCACGGATTTTCTCCATGTATCCTCTCTCTCAGATCGATGACACAGACGGACTCCATTACTCTGTGGATTTCCAAAGGAACTCGTGGCTAACCGCCTCACAAATTTTCCAGATCTGATGGTCTGGGGTGAATCTGTTTCCCCCTAAAGAAATCCTAATCATTAAATCGTTAAATCTTGAGAGTTTCTCCCCCTGTTGACGGGCGAAATTGACCGCTCGTCAATTGGAGGAGTGAATCCGGTCTGGGGTTGTCTAAATAACCCAAGACGTTTGGATTAATCGACTCCGTTGGCTGATCTAAGTCCTAGGAAAGTGAAAAAACTATGCTAAAGAAACTAATCTAAGTGAAAAAACAGCTACTGCAAACTATATACAAATCTAATACATATTTACAATTCTACTGGTTAACAGAATAATAGTTCTACTTATTAAATATACAGTGCATAGATATATTTATATTTCTATTATATGTACAGTATTCACAAATTGGAAATTTTTAATCGAAAACCTGCGAAAATCATGTATGAATTGACAACAAAGCTATTGTTCAGTATTTTTTATTTTTATAACTTTTATAAATAGGATATGAAGTGACAGCTATCTAACTAAGCAATAAAAATAACAATCTGTACTGTGTATCTAAACTACAAAGAATTTTTATATTAATTGACTATTAAAATGCAAATAACAAACTGACCTGAAATTATCATCTCCTACTCGTCCTGTACATAGCATCTGCCTTCACTGTTTGATGAGGCCAACCCGCACCAGATTTCCAATACTTCGCATAAACACGAAGCAACAATGCTTTTGAATGCTAACGATGGAACAGGTAAAGGATGTAGCAACAACAATTTTATAGTTTACAAATAATTACATTAAGATAAATCTCACTGCAAAGATTTGTATATAACTACTCATTTAACAAAGAAGATTAACCTTTTATTCATTAAATTGAAACAGGATAATTGTTGTATGTAAAATGAGAGACATCAAATATGGACACTATTTAAATCCCATCACATCAACCTGTAACAAATTATGATATCTAAAGTAGTAAAAAATTTGATTACAAATTGAAATGAACAAAAACTTGAATAAAAGTATGATATATTGAAGCTAAAGCCGTACAAACATCCACTTTCATTCCAGTCTGAATAATCACCAATCCATAGTCTCTACTCCCAAGCAGTGATGGTTTGTTTACAAAAATAATAGATATATAAAGGCCATAGGATGAAAACATTCCTTGTGGAAATTATCAAGGCTGTTGCAAAAATTATGGGAATACAATCTCCCAAATTCCTATTTCTAACTAAGATTAACAGCCTAATCTAAAAGTATGTAAAGAAAAAGCATGTTCAAAGATGCCACAGTCGATCCAATCTCCTTCAAAATTCATGTGTACCTATAAATGCACAAGAATACATGTTTTTTAGATTGTATTTTAGTTGTAAAATCAAAACAATTCAACTTTTCATAACTAGCTACAGAATCTCACGATTTTGTAGCTAGTTATTATTATAAACAGAATCGTGTTGTATCAATTCAATCATAACAGAATTAGATGCAATTTGATCAAACGAATCTTATATGCTAATTCAAAACGAAACAAAATCATCCTAAAATCACTCTTGAAATACCATACCTCGGTTTCAGGGATTCAATTTGATCAAGCTATTTTTGAAATGACAATGGCAGTGGTTGCCTCCACATTTTTGAAAACAACAGAGCCTGTGGTCTTATAACTTGTTGACAGATTGCTTGAAAATATTTGGATTAATCAAGGGTTCACAGAAGGATGAAGCACAAGGCTGGACGGGTGAAAGGGGTTATGAGGCACAGGCCTGGAGAGGTAATAAACATTTCAACAAATGCAAACAGATGAAAACGCACCTTTCAGGCACGGAGAAGATCTGAGATTTGACCTCTAAAAGACAAGCTATATCTCTGTAATGACCCAATTTCTGAGGAAACCACTGGCGAGGAAGGTAAAAGGGCTCATTTTGGTTTTGGGTTTTCAAGGGTTTGATCTAATTCAAAAACGTTTGCTCAGAAACGCTCATGCAAAAACGTGTCTCTGGGAGGCAATTACGGGGTTAGCCTAAGCAGTCTTCTCTGGAACTATCAAACAATAGCAGGGTCTGGACACCATTGGGTTTGATTCACACTACAGGGGCCATGTCTAGTAGCACAAAATCAACGGGGTAATTGGCGAGAGGGTTTGACAGGGTAGACACAACACCATTTTCCCGAAGTTTCCCCAACATAAAGCAAAGGCAACCTGAAATGCAAAACAGAGCGTTAATGCTCATGCATGCGAGGATGGTGGATTAGTTCGAGGCCATGCAAAGAAATCATATCTGGCTGACACCTCGGTACATAAAAATCATAACCATTGAAAACCATGATATACATATCCAAAAATCAATCCGAATGTTAAATAAACAATGGCATTTGCACGATTTAAAAGAAACACCAATATGTCGAATAAACCAATGCATCAACGATTTCATCAAAAACACCAATATGTCAAATAACCATTGCATCAACGAATTTATAAATCGAAACCTTATTAACAATAGTCAAATGCAAAGTGAGTGGTGCCTTGGTACATATGAAATCAAGGTGTGTTTGAGACCAAGGAGTGGTAACCAGGTTCAAGCAGGTTCATGATAAACCAAATGATCATTAATCCTTTGACGTAATCAACATGAATTCTAACTGTGGGTTTTAACGCTTGCAGTCATGAAAGCGAAAACGAGAAGCAGGCATGCAAAAAGCGAAGAATGATGATGTCATTTTTTAAAAAGTTGCGACGAGTATTGAGGGTTCAAAACCCTTGTGTAGGAAGCTTGTAAGGAAAAAGATAGGAATTAATATGGCTGCCAACAATGGCGACACACTGGTAGAAGCAATTATCTCTGCCAAATGAACAAGTCCAAATTAGGATAATGAGAAAAACTCCAACTCGAAAACAACCGAAAAACTTGTTTGAACATCATCATCAATCATAAAAATTTCAGCTAGTTATTTTAAAAGATGAAAACTGATAACAATCTTAACAAAAGCGAGTCACGATATTAAGGTTTAAATCTCCAATACTGTTGACAGAGCCACTGCTTCCAGTAGGCGTCCATAGCCTCGACAGGGTTGCCATTTAACCCACTCCAATATCCGTATCCTGCCAAGAAGTTCCAGATCAGAACGAAGGACATTTAAGGTCAAAAGATTCGATATCTGAAAATTTTCATATACCCGACATTGCTTCGCTGCCAGTGGGCCTGTTCAGTACCCCGGCGAAGTTATCTTGGTGTCATGCATGCATTTACCCACTGCCAGCAGACCTGTTTAGTATCCCAACAGGTTTACAAGAACTTCCCATAGCTCTTTAATGATTTATTTGGTTTTTTAAAGATATATAATTGAGCGGGGTGACGCTGAAAATTATAATATTTTGGACATATTTTAATAAATTACAGATGTTGAGAAAAAAATTTAAACTGTCCTTCATTAAGATCTAGAGATAGTTTGTTAATAAACCGTCCTTCGAAGGAAGGGAGACATCTTCTAAGTTGTTCTCTTAAGGAACAGGGACAGCGTAAGAAGAAATTTTTATGGATAATCATGAAAAGCTTCAGTTACATATTGAAATCAATAAACTCCTTTCAAACAACAGGGTTTCTTTAACATGGTTGTAAATTTCAGAAGCATATCATAATTGATGTTTAAACAAACTTTCAGCAGTCATTTCAGAGGAGAAATTTTTTTGTTCTCTTTGTCCGAACAGTCCATGATGCAGGCATGTGTGTTTCAAAAGGAAAGACTGATAAGCATAAATGGAAACAAAACACACCAACGAAGAAAGATTTGAAAGAAAAGAAATCCAAACAAAAAAATATGTACAGAAGGTGCATCTGAAAACCTCATGCAACAAATCCCTTGGGAGACTGAAAGAAAGTAGGAAAATCCTGTTTGATGGGAAAGCAGTCTTACTCGTGGTACCTCGAGTCAGGGTTGATTCTGATTTATTTATCTCTTTACTTTCCATTTAATATTTTCATGATGATACTGCGTTTTTTGAAAATAAATATTCAACTAAAAGCAAAGAGAAAAAGATCAAGCGGACTTCCCTGATAATAGTAGTATTATGGTTCTCGTGGTGCGTGCACTTGCGTTCATGACTGCATTATTACAAAGAGAAATAGTGAGAAATAAAATTGAAAGAAAACCTATTCCTAAACCTACCCTAACTATTAAACAAATCAGAATACTACGTGAAGTCATGTTTCCAATGTAGCCATCAGAGTAACTCTAATCTTGCAATGGAAACAAGATCAAGCATTACTAATCAGAATGGTAACAGAAACATATCACACTTACCTTCATAATAATCATCTAAAAACAAAGTAAGCATGATCTTACCATTTCCTTGGATATTTTTGTTGTACGAATCCTCCAGCCATTGCGCAATCTTGTCGTGATAAGGGTCATAATGGCATGGGCGAGTGTAAGTAGGTTTGAAAAACTTGTCAGGATTATGAGGAAATGAAAAAACCATCAGCCAAGGCTGAAATGCCCCATCCTCCTGACAATTCTCTAAGTGTTCATTAATTTCTCCACATGGAGGATCTAAAAAAAATATGTCACGCCTACTTCCAAGATACTTAGGTAAAAAGAAAGCAAGCACAACTTTGTCTTTATTATGAAATTTTTTTATATATGAATATTCAAGCCATCCTAAGATCCTGTCACAAAAATGGGGATGTAAACCATGACTTTGATGAAACAAATATATCAATGGGAAACTCATCATAGGAGGATTTGTGCAATCAATTGGATCATTGGTTTGAATGTTTCCTTTGATGAGATTGATCATTTCAAAATGTGAAGTATAGACATTAAGATTCGAGCTAAGCAAAGAACGAATATGAAATGTAGAACGTTTGATCTCCATAAGATATAATGCATTGTCTTTTTTAACAATAAACTGTGTAAAATCTTCTCGCAACATGTCCTCTTCCCATATCAGTGATGAAAGTGAACAAGCATCAAATCCGGTTTTATCAATGTTATGCTCAGAATTAATTTCACCAAAATTTAGAATATTGAAAAGATATGATTGTGGCGGAAAAGAGTAGGATGCTGTAGGTAAGGTGTCAAGTCCAACAGAGTCTAGGAAGAGATTAGGATATAAAGAATAAAAGGAATCAGACATAAGCACATGAAAAGAATCTCTTGAATTAACAATGGTATTCTCAAGAGATTTCTCTTCACCTTCTTTAAAACCCTTACTCTGTTTTGGTGATGAATACCTCAACATGATATGATCATCTGGATTTTCCTTTTGTGTGATAGATAATTCAAAATTTATGTGACAAACATCTAGTCTTTCCTGTGAACAAAGTGCATTTTGAGGATGAAGGTTTAAGGTTTCTTCTTCTAGTTGCATATCTTCTTCTCTAATTAGTTTCATAGGAGTACTAGAACGTTCAAGATGATTTTTGTGGCTTAAGTGTTCTTCAATGACCGATTTTAAATATTGATTAGAGCATGAGTTACAAGAATGAGGATATTCACCTTGAGCCAGAAATAAATCTTCTTCCATACTGGTCGAAGACTGGAAATACAATGATTCAGAGGAAAAACCAATTTGGTTGTCAATAAGAGATTGGTCAATAGATTCTACCTCCCTACTTGTTCAACATTGTCGGAAGGATTCTTCTCTTCTTGCGAAGAGAATTGTTCTTGCAGTTGAGTGATAGGATTTGCAATTGGTTCTTTGTTTGTGCTTGAATATGACTGGATGGGAGGGATGCAATCATCATAGAAGAGATTTAATGCAAATGACATGTCATCGAGATTAAATTTACAGAGGATATGATATACTCTTGTCAAAAAGTCTTCTGAAGATGAATCACCGTTGATTAGCAAAGTATGAAATTCTTCACATAATTGATCGAAATCATAAATTTCAAAAGAATATAGAAATTCATCTACAAATTGAAACCAATAAAAAATGTGACATGCTGGAAAGGATTCAAACCAATGTTTAATTCGACCTCTAAAAGTAAAAGCGAAAAGTCTGCATAAAACTCTTAAATCTGAGATGTCATGTTTGATGCATTTGCACCAAAACTTGTTAAGGTGGTATTTAGCAGATATATTGCCTCCACCATCAAAGGTGAGTTTGGACAAGCGAGAGACTGTCTCATTGGGAACATTGGGTAATGAGAAGTTGAAAGCATGTTCCAACACAGTGATTTGGGGAGCCATGGAAAATTAATTAAATTCAAAACAAAGACTCCTGTAAGGCCAACTTGTCAGTCTGCCCTCCTTCTAGCGCCATTTGTTGACGGGCGAAATTGACCGCTCATCAACTGGAGGAGTGAATCCAGTCCGGGGTTGTCTAAATAACCCAAGACGTTTGGATTAATCCACTCCAACGGGTTTAGCAGCTCCGTTGGCTGATCTAAGTCCTAGGAAAGTGAAAAAAATAAGCTAAAGAAACTAATCTAAGTGAAAAAACAACTACTGCAAACTATATACAAATCTAATATATATTTACAATTCTACTAGTTAACAGAATAATAGTTCTACTTATTAAATATACAGTGCATAGATATATTTATATTTCTATTATATGTACAGTATTCACAAATTGCAAATTTTTAATCGAAAACCTGCGAAAATCATGTATGAATTGACAGCAAAGCTATTGTTCAGTATTTTTGATTTTTTATAACTTTTATAAACAGGATATGAAGTGACAGCTATCTAACTAAGCAATAAAAATAACAATCTGTACTGTGTATCTAAACTACAAAGAATTTTTATATTAATTGACTATTAAAATGCAAATAACAAACTGACCTGAAATTATCATCTCCTACTCATCCTGTACATAGCATCTACGTTCACTGTTTGATGAGGCCAACCCGCACTAGATTTCCAATACTTCGCATAAACACGAAGCAACAACGCTTTTGAATGCTAACGACAAAACAGGTAAAGGATGTAGCAACAACAATTTTATAGTTTACAAATAACTACATTAAGATAAATCTCACTGCAAAGATTTGTATATAACTGTTCATTTAACAAAGAAGATTAACCTTCTGTTCATTAAATTGAAACAGGATAATTATTGTATGTAAAATAAGAGACATCAAATATGGGCACTATTTAAATCCCATCACATCAACCTGTAACAAATTATGATGTCTAAAGTAGTCAAAAATTTGATTACAAATTGAAATGAACAAAAACTTGAATAAAAGTATGATATATTGAAGCTAAATCCGTACAAACATCCACTTTCATTCCAGTCTGAATAATCACCAATCCATAGTCTCTTCTCCCAAGCAGCGATGGTTTGTTTACAAAAATAATAGATATATAAAGGCCACAGGATGAAAACATTCCTTGTGGAAATTATCAAAGCTGTTGCAAAAATTATGGGAATACAATCTCCCAAATTCCTATTTCTAACTAAGACTAACAGCCTAATCTAAAAGTATGTAAAGAAAAAGCATGTTCAAGATGCCACAGTCAATCCAATCTCCTTCAAAATTTGTATGTACCTGTCAATGCACAAGAATACATGTTTTTCAGATTGTATTTTAGTTGTAAAATCAAAACAATTCAACTTTTCATAACTAGCTACAGAATCTCACGATTCTGTAGCTAGTTATTATGATAAACAGAATCATGTTGTATCAATTCAATCATAATAGAATTAGATGCAATTTGATCAAACGAATCTTATATGCTAATTCAAAACGAAACAAAATCATCCTAAAATCACTCTTGAAATACCATACCTCGGTTTCAGGGATTCGATTTGATCAAGCTATTTTTGAAGTGACAATGGCAGTGGCTGCCTCCACATTTTTGAAAACAACAGAGCCCGTGGTCTTATAACTTGCTGACAGACTGCTTGAAAATGTTTGGATTAATCAAGGGTTCACAGAATGCTGAAGCACAAGGTTGGACGGGTGAAAGGGGTTCTGAGGCACAGACCTGGAGAGATAATAAACGTTTCAACAAATGCAAACAGACGAAAATGCACCTTTCAGGCACGGAGAAGATCTGAGATTTGACCTCTAAAATACGAGATATATCTCTGTAATGACCCAATTTCTGAGGAAACCGCCCACAAAGAAGGTAAAAGGGCTCATTTCGGTTCTGGGTTTTCAAGGGTTTGATCTAATTCAAAACCGTTTGCTCAGAAACACTCATGCAAAAACATGTCTCTGGGAGGCAATTACGGGGTTAGCCTAAGCAGTCTTCTCTGGCACTATCAAACAATAATAGAGTCTGGACACCATTGGGTTCGATTCGCACTACAGGGGCCATTGCTAGCAGCACAAAATCAACGGGGTAATCGGCAAGAGGGTTTAATAGGGTAGACACAACACCATTTTCCCGAAGCTTCCCCAACACAAAGCAAAGGCAACCCATAATGCAAAACAGAGCGTTAATGCTCATGTGTGCGAGGATGGTGGATTAGTTCGAGGCCATGCAAACAAATCATATCTGGTTGACACCTCGGTACATAAAAATCATAACCATTGAAAACCATGATATACATATCCAAAAATTGTTCAGAATGTTGAATAAACAATGGCATTTGCACGATTTAAAAGAAACACCAATATGTCGAATAAACCAATGCATTAACGATTTCATCAAAAACACCAATATGTCAAATAACCATTACATCAACGAATTTATAAATCGAAACCTTATTAACAATAGTCAAATGCAAAGTGAGTGGTGCCTTGGTACATATGAAATCAAGGTGTGTTTGAGACCAAGGAGTGGTAACCAGGTTCAAGCAGGTTCATGATAAACCAAATGATCATTAATCCTTTGATGTAATCAACATGAATTCTAACTGTGGGTTTTCACGCTTGCAGTCGTGAAAACGAAAACGAGAAGCAGGCATGCAAAAAGCGAAGAATGATGATGTCATTTTTAAAAAAGTTGCGACGAGTTTTGAGGGTTCAAAACCCTTCTGTAGGCATCTTGTAAGGAAAAAGATAGGAATTAATACGGCTGCCAACACCCCCTTTGAATATTTCTTCCCGCTATCTCTCCCGAGCTTCGTTTCTTGAACCCCTTTCTCCATAGAGGGTTGCTTCAACACTTAGTCAACTTTTGGATCTGTGCACTCCTTGCAACAGATCTTTGTGTCCATTCACGAGAAAACTCAAGTTATTTATTCTGAGATTTTTGAGTCAAAGACTCTGTCAATGCACTCCTCACACCCAGGGACACTTTGAACCTTGAATTTTGTCCCTTTTGACAACAATTCACTTTGAAATATTTTTCTCGTTAACCACTAACATGGCCCATCCAGGCTCAGTGTTGAAACCATGGCTCTGATACCATTTTGTGATGTCCCTGACCATCTACACCTCTGTCGGGCAATGCTACCCAAATACCTTATCTTCTTCCAACTAGCTCTAATACCATTTTGTAATGTCCCCCGGCCACCTAGGTTGGGCCATGATATCTCATAGAAATAAAAATTATCATATGCCTATAAAAATAAACATAAACAAACAACATACTTTTCTAATACACAAACTAATGCAGAAATAACAGTAAAAGCATACATGCAGTAATCATAGGCAGAACCCATAATATAACAACATATACAGGCAATACTCATCAATATAACATGTACAAATACATATCATGTAAATGAACATAGGAATGGGTACTTATATTTTAATTGAATTACACCAGCTGTGTGCAGACCTTCCACAAACCTCCCAGCCATACACCACGTTTCTCATCATGCTCAGCATTGGGTCACCCCCGAGCTGGGACTAAACTCCATTGAGCAAGGCAATTCCTAGGCTTGTCTAAGGTTACAGAAAATTGCATAGTGCAACTGAAAGGATTCTCTCCAAGAGCCTACCTACGCCCACTACTCATGGACTCTCATTCCCCACATGCATGTTCCACCCTAGGAATATGCACCTTCACTGTTCCACAATCCATCGACTCCTCCACTTCCCTTCCAGGGTCTTGGCAACAGGCCGGATCAAGAATTCTCAGAGCTCTGTAGCTGGTCCTGGACTCTCTCTAGAAGAAAATCACTTCCTAGCAAACTCTCTCACCTGGAGAGAGTTTCTCACAATCCTGACAATCTGTCTCTTCAACCACGGGCCCGACAACGTGCTTCTTCAACCAACTTCAACTCAATTCCAGCAAGTGAGGACAATAGCAAGGCTCAATATAGCTCAGGGGATGGAAACAACCACCATTTGATAAGGAAAAACATGACTCTAGCAAGTACATATATATTGTGCTTCACAGGAAGACACAAATCAGCTTCATGGGTTATTGGTTTCAGAGATGCGTCCAAGATGCATAGGTCCACGACAGAGGCCAGAAAAGTTAGGCGAAGGATGGGAGAATGGGGAGCAAACCATGCTTATCCAAAACTGCGTTGGCAGCAACCGCCAACCGATAAGATACAACACGTGTCAAGAAAAATACAAGTTCATTAGGTTTCATAGGAAATACATAGGACAAATCTAGTGTTTGCAGGTTACACTGACACATGCATCAGTGGGGAGTGTGACAGACTTCCAGGGTGACAGATGGGTGTTCTATATGCACTAAAATACACTAAAAACCCTTAATTAAATTGTCAACCTGGGGTAAGTAAACTTAGAGTTGTAGAATTATATGTGCCAAGGAAGAAAGGCTAGAGGTATTATAGTCTAACTAAAGAAATGGGCTATCTAAGGGATAATCTACTTAACCAAAGACTATTAATGATCAAACCCTATTAAGAAAATTAAACTATTTATCCTAAGTAACTTTTGAACAATGGATCGATGGATAGTCCTAAGAAAGAAAATGAAAACCCTACTTAAAACAAATAAACTTAATCATTACAATAATCAAAAGCGAACTATCTATTTAATCTATCTAATGAGCAATAACAACAACAAACTAATTTAATTAACCTACTCAAATCCAATAAACATCAACAAGTAAATAAACAAGCAAGCAACTACCCTATTAAAGCAAATAAACAAGCAAGCAACTACCCTATCGAAGCAAGTAAACAAGCAAGCAATCAACTAACTAATCTATGGTAACTTCTACAGCAAGTAAACTAATCAAAATTACTCAATAAGCAACTAATCAAACTAATAAGCAAGTGAACTCTATTCTTAAATTAAACTTCATAATTACTTATAATTTACGAAAGGAAATCTTAATCTATGGAATTAAAAGCATCATGACAATAAAAGTAATCAACAACTACTATTTAATCTACGAAAAGAAAACTATTCTTTAATCTATCAAAGCAAGAGAACTATTATCTAATCTACAAAAGCAAGAGAACTCAAATATAGTGTTGATAGTTGTGTCTCTGGTGTCTTATGATATCACGATGGCATTTGACAATTAACGATAACTCAAGAGGGATAAACTCAATATTAACTTCGATAGCAAAGTGAAAAGTATGAATTAGGCAATCTAGTGAGAACTTAGCCAGTATAGAACCAATGTCAACTACCCTACATATCCAAGTGAGTATTCGATCATCAACAATATGAAAACACTATTCTATTAAGTTCAATTGCATTATATGCTAGTGTAAGCAAATTCATACTACTTAAAGATTCATAATTGAAAACTAAATTCAATAATCAAACTTTGAATTAAAATTTCAACCTAGATCTGCAAAGGAAATTGCATAAAGTAAATTAAATTAATCTTATTTTAACAATTTAAATTGCAAAATGAAAATACTCATAAAGACAACTTAAATCCTATTTCTATTTCAGCATATGACAAGAAAATAAATAAGAAAACTACATAAAAACTAAACAAGAAAAACTAAATAGCAATTAAATAAGCAAACTAGAAATGAAAAATAAAACTAACAACTATCCATCCACCAAAACTTGCCAAAGAAACCATGAACTAAATATTTCATTTTAACTATGTTTTTAAACTCTATTTCAGCATATGAAAAATCTAAATACCATCTAATTACACACAGGGGTTAGTATCCAAACTTGCAAGTTGGTTCCTACTAATTAAAATGTCATTGCATGTTAACACTAGCCTTCATAATAACCTGCAAAACTGAACTAAAGCAATTAAATTATGAACAACAATTTACACAGTAAAGAAACACAATAAAATTCATGTATAGAAAAGAAAAAAAATGACGATTATATTGTATGGATTCATAATCTAATTGACTAAATATTCACCCAGACCACTGGTGGGCCCCCCAGTAGGTTGTGAATACTCCTCAATGATGAATCACAAGCTCAAGCAACACGATTTCAACATTAAAATTAAAAATGTAGTTTTACATAGTTTTAGAGAAAGATGTCTGAAAATGGAAAAACAGAGATTAACTATCCTTTTTCTCTCCTAACTATTTGTCTGACCACTAATGTGGTATTTATAGAGTTTACAAGCTGAGAGGTCGACCACTGGAAGGGTCGACCTCCTCTAAAAACAATAAATCACATTTAATGCGTCTTAACCGTCGCTGGCTTCTAGAAACAAGTCGAGCGAATAAACTCCCAACATAAAAACCCAATCCAAGTTGACAGAATATCAGTAGTTGGAGGCCACGAGCATAAGCAAAACCCATGTTGTTGATTCGCTCATTGCTGGTCGTCGATATGATAACCGCCAACTCACCCACGGCTTCAGTGCAGGACAGAGTGTCGGATGGAGTACTGGACAGAGTGTCGGATGCAAAAACGACCTGCAATTTTTTCCTATGACACACATAACACGAATCAGTTTCCTAGAATCATTAAAACATGTTTAATTTACTCAAAACCATCATAAAACATAAATCATACATACCTGGTATGAGCCACGGTGATTTAATACAAAAACTCTTCAAAACTCTTCAAAACAAGAAAATGTACATACAATATTGGCCAAAAAGGATCTAATCATCATCATTAAATTAACCATATCACGAGCCCAACATTACCCCCACACCTAAGATTTTGCAGGTCCCACTACAAACAAAAAGAATTGCCCCTCATGACTAAGCTTGCCGAGAAGGATCAACTTTAGAAGGTTCTACTTCTTGTCGTGACGATTTTGTCTTGTGCCTCTTGTGTTGCTTCAATTGTGCCCTAAGGTTGCGATTGGTTTTGGTCATCTTGTCAACCAACCTTTGAACTTAATTCACCTTTTCTTGGAGGATTGCATTATCATGGTGAATATGCGTGTCCATAGTCTTCCTATCTTCCAATTGTTGTAGCAGCTGAAAATTCTCTTGTTGTAATTTCTCAATGGCTGGAGCAGGATCAGATACCTCGGAGGAGGGATTAGATCCTTGAAAGATGTGGAGTGTCTATCATTCTTAGGATCTGGGGTAGGAATCTGTGAGGTAGGATTAATAGGGGTTGATGAGAAGAAGTATGTCCGTATTTTGTCTTTCTTTGAGGCTTCAATTCATTTGCAGACACTTCCCTAAGTATTTTGTGAGGGCTTTCGAGATTGGAGGATACTTGGATAGGGTTCGAAGTATTCAGGGATTTTTCATAAGGTTTTCCTTTTGTGCTCCAGGTACTCTTTTGAAAGGGTCCTCTATTAAATAAATTATATCCTCTCCTATTTGTGGGAACTATAGGAAATTCTTGTTGAATTACTTCTTGTATATTTTTGGGTGTATGATCAAGAGATATTGATGGCATATGAGATTAGCAATAGGCTTCTTGGTCTTTTTGCCCGATGAGGCTGCAGGGGTATCAACAAGCTTCTTGGATTTTTGTTCCAGTAAAGAAATGGACTGAGCAGGAGGGTTTGGAGTTTTTAGAGAGTGGGGTTTGGATAGAGAAATATTCCTTAGATCAAGTGTCGTTTTGCTAGTCTTGATTATCAAGTGAGGATCTGCAAATTGGTAAATGAACTCATCCCAAGTTTGCCCCTCTTTTTCCAATTCGGCTAAAACAAGGAGTTTAATAAGGCCATGGTGAAATAGGTTTTTGTGGGGGTTGGTTACATTCTTCCTCACTTGAGAGGACATCTTCTCCAAGCTCTTTAAAAAGTAGAAGGGAAAATTCAATGGTTTATTGAACTGAAAGTGAGATAACAATCAAAAGTGACAAGCTTTAAAGGTGGAATATCTACCTTCACATGTGATCAACCTGGTGATGACTATGAGAGGGTTTATTTGCTCCTCTTTTATCCACTCCTTGGAGTATCCTTTATCTCCATAGATGTTCTGAAATTATGGTTTAAAAACCTCGTTATATCTTGATCGTAGCAAGTGGTGGTTTTTAAACCATCTATCCCCCACTCTTGGAAGCTTTGTGGTTGTGGCTATGGATTCCTCCAAGACCCAAAAGGTGAGAGACCCCACGCGTGTTGTCTTTCCATCAAAACTGAGGGAAAATTTCATTGAAATGCCATCGTCGTGGCCCTACAAGTGGGACAAAAACGGCCCCCAGCCTGCGCGCAAAAACACTTCCCTACACTGTGCAAACTCGAGAATGGAAAAGAGATCTACATAGGAAGACATATCATATCATTTTGGCATCGTGACAATGTGGAGAAATAGACAGAGGAAAAAATTGATAGAGGATGGGTGTAATCGGGCCAAGGAATGTCACGATTTAAACAGAGGTCGAGCGCAATTAAGCAGGGGCCGAGCACAAATGTGGACAGAGGTGAATCAGAATGAGCAGAGGGAGAGTGTGTTTAAAATAGGGGAGAATGCAAATGAGAAGAGGTGAGTGTGAGTAATAATGGGATAGCCCAATTCTATTTTTGAGTGTGCCTAGGGTGGAACGGTTGCACACATGCACACACGAGTTTCCATGTGTGAGTGATTTCGAATTTGAAGGAATGTTTTGGGGCAATCATAATGATAAGAAGTTAGATCAATATCCAAGTCTTTGACTTGGAAATTTGATCATGAAAATGTCTAAAGTTTGCATCATTCAATCTTGATTGCGTCCATGAACTAATTCAATTAAATTCCATTGATTCCTGGTTACCTGAAATTATGGACCATTACTGGTGTATATTTTCATATGGCACTTCATCCGGAACCTGATACGGCACCTCATACGACACTCCATATGGAACTCCATATGGCACCTTTGTGTGAAATGCATTTTTACCTCCTGTAATGGATAGCCTACAGTCTTGGAATGGCTTTGATAGTCACAGTGATTAGGAGCAAAGGTAGAGTGTTCCATTATTATTGATTTTTCCACCATGCTTACTCAATCCACTCGCATAAGACATGTAATTTCCATTCTACAATGAACAACTTGTAACGAAAAATAAACCAATAATGTGGTATGTTAAGGATATGTACAACAATTTATAACACACACGGAATTAGCATTTCAAAGAAATAAAAGAACTATTGATGTAATAACCTGTATCATGAAAACAATAATATTTTTTTGCAAATATTCACTTCTTATAGGCAATGTTATCATTTTTCAACTCATGAACCCCTCCCCTACAACCAATTATTGTGACACTTCACAATAAAAAATATAGGAAACCAGTGAGTTCTCCCAATAACTGAAGATTTACAGCTTGTTAAGTGTAGAGATAAATGTCACAGATTGACCTGACAAGACGATTAGAAGATGGCCCCACCTATAGGATAAGAGATCTTATATATAAATATGAAGAGGTAGGCGAGAGGGTTTCAAGATAGTCTCAAAGTTAGTTCCCAATGGAAAATTTATGGAGTTCATTAACCTTAGATTAACCATACATACTTCATGTCTTCTTTGTCTACAAGTAATTTCGTGCATCAGGACAAGTTTAAATTGTCATTTGTTTTTTTTGTTAGATTACCATCCTCACTACGTAGAATGCCCCGCTACTAGCAAACCTGTTTAGTACTCTAACGGGTTTACCTAGTCATACCATAGGCCGGTACCCACTGCCAGCAGACCTATTCAGTATCCCGACGGGTTAGCGTCTTACACCCTTAGAGACTGGCCCTCCATCTTTTAAGATTTTATAATAAGATTGCTTTGTTCAAGAAGATGGGGGGATAGCTCTGAAAACAACTTTTTCCTCTTTTTTTTTTCAATTGGAATGGTATTTATGTTAGAGGATGACTTTCCGTTATATTCCTTAGTGATTGTCCGGATGTAAGGGGTACTTAAGCGGGCGTGGCCTATCAAAAGATATGATATAATCAATCTTTTTAGTGTGTAGTGGATGGCACCATTGGGAAAGAACAAAAATGTATCTCTAGGCTCAACTCACTTCCTTCTTTTGTAAGTTATTGCGATGTTTCCATGACTAACCGCTAATCAGACCTCCTTGTTACTCTTTAATAAAGATACTTTGCTCACTTACTCAGGTTTCTTTGGGAAACTGGATGAGAGACCTCTAAGCTTGATGGTTATGGTATCACTTCCTTATATATGTTGGACACACCTACCACACTTAGAGGGGGGGGTGAATGAGTGTGGGGATCTTTTCCCCAAAACTTCCCTCTTACAAAAAATCCTTAGTTAACATTCAACATTTGCTCATTACTCATTGTTGTCATTTATAATCAGTTAGATGTGAATACATATCAGCAACATATATCAGCAACATATCATCAACAAATCATATCCACAAGGAACACAAAGAACACAAGATATATGTACAATTTTTCCTTTTATTATGGACTTCAATCCAGGGGTTTTTTAGCAACAAATGAATAGAGTACAACTCTAGAAGAGAATCATCTCTATATGCAAGACTCAAATTACATTCTCAACAACATCTAATATGAAGCAACAATCCTCAACAGATATCAATCTGTCAACATAAACAAGTGCATCAACCATGCACCAACCTGTGCCAAACAACCTGTAATCAACTTGTACCATAAACAAGTGCATCCAACCATGTACCAAGTANTACCAATCATGTGTCAAATACTCATAAAAAATGACTCATCAATATGTACCAACATCATCAACTATACACCTCATGTATGTGCCAACTCATCAACTGCTTGTCTCAACCATGACTAGTTTTGGATTAATCAACAACCCCAACTTGAAATAATCATAACTTTTTACCTATAATGAATAAATATATTAAAATTATACACAAAGTTATTCAGTGTGTTTTATGCCATTCCTCTAGATGGCACTACTTGGAACCTTTCAAAAAAGGAGTTATAGCAAAAACGGCATACCTTGCTGAATTCTAGCTTATTCTGAAGAGCAACCTTGTAGAGCGTTCCCCACATGGAATATTTGTTTAAATGATATAAACCTATTAAAACACATACTATAGAATGTACTGTAACCAACACATTTGGTTTCACTGAATTTGGATCTATTATGAAGAAGTTATGACGTTTTTACCCGAAACACCTGTTTTTGACTAGTTTCTGGACTAGCCACAAACCCTATTTTCCATAGAGTGTAACTCCCAAAATACAACGACCCACGAGCTGAATTTTTCATCACATATACTTGGGTATGTTTTCTCAATGGAATAGCAATTTCACGGTCTGAATCATTATAGAAAACAAGTTATAGCAAAAATGGTGAGATGACTTGTAAATAACATACCTTAGAAAACATCATCAAAAGAATTTATCCTCCCTTCAATTTCGGCCCTCTTTTCTTCACATTCCTTCTGAAATTTGGCTTATATATCATTGGTTACCTCAATCACCTATAGGTATTCAATATTCTCAATTTTTCCACACCAAAAATGCTCAAGAAGCTCTCACAAGAATCTCTCCATCAATACTCCAAAAGATATTCTCACAAGAAGCTCTCCATTGATCCACAAAAAGGATGATCTACAAGATACCATTGCTATATTATTTATACTTTCATCCTCTAGGTCACTTAACCCATTTTTAGGTCACTTAACCTATTTTCCTTATTTTAGGATTAACCACTTTCCATAAATAGAAATTTCTCTAATATTTTATCATTTAAATATTCCTTCTTGATTTTCTCATCTTACTTTATCATTTCTTGAAAAACAAATTTCACTTCTCTTTATTATTTAAATAATCCACCTTGACTTTGTCACCTTACTTTATCATTTAAATAATGATTTCTTCTTTTAGGTCACTTAACCCATTTCTAGGTCACTTAACCTTTTTCCCTTATTTTTAGGGTTAACCACTTTCCATAAACATTCCTTCTTGATTTTGTCACCTTACTTTATCATTTCTTGATTTTGTCACTTCTCTTTATTATTTAAATAATCCACCTTGACTTTGTCACTTTACTTTATCATTTAAATAATGATTTCTTCTTTTAGGTCACTTTGATTTCTTTGACCTTGGGGGCTTCAAGCCTTCATGTGGGGGTCCTTCATCTTTGTAAGGCCATAACTCTGAAACCATGAGGAGTTATGTGACATTCCACATACCACCAAAAATGGCATGACAAACACTATCCATCTAGGATAGTTTCACCAACAATTTCCTTTATCTTCATCTAATTATTCCACATACAAGCATGGGTCCTCCAACCATTCTTCTAGGATAACTCAATCCGTAAAGCGTCTTCCCATAAGGGATTTCACCATAAGGGTACCACTTTGGAGTTCATCCATTTGTGCACCTTATCAATCATGATAAGAAAATAATGAGAGCAAGGGTCCTCCAACCATTCTTCTAAGATAACTCAATCCGCAAAGCATCTTCCCGTGAGGGATTTCACCATAAGGGGACCACTTTGGAGTTCACCTTATCAATCATGATAAGAAAATAATGAGAGAAAGGGTCCTCCAACCATTCTTCTAGGATAACTCAATCCGCAAAGAGTCTTCCTGTGAGGGATTTCACCATAAGGGGACCACTTTGGAGTTCATCCATTTGTGCACCTTATCAATCATGATAAGACAATAATGAGTCATCTATACATTTTTCCAACAATGCATTATATACCAATGGAACCACAATGATCCATATTCATCATGTATCAATGACAACTCATTGATCCATCTTCATCATATCAATGACAACTCATTGATCCATCTTCATCTATGCATTCTCATCAAGGAAAATGCATATTATATTACTTCAATCGTCAATCAATCAATCATTTGACATCAATCAATCACTTGACATCAATAAATGACATCAATCAATCAAACCATTGGCATCAATGACTGCATGATCCAACAATCTCCCCCTTTGGCATAGATGGAAATACCAACATTGATGTCAACACCAATTACCAATTATGGATGTCAACATGTAGATAAGGCATGCTCTACATCAATAGTCAATGTGACTATCTCTCCCAATCAATAAACATCAATCACATCAATGTGATTAACTCTCCCCCTTTGACATCAATGGCAAAGGGCCATTCTCATCTTGGGACTGCTCCCCTTGCTTGAACTCTCCTTGGGGCTGCTCCCCATGTCTGAATGCCTTTGATATTCCTCTGAATAATCTCTCCCCTTTTGAACAAGGGATATCACTCTGAAGTAATGCTAAATATACATCGAACATACTCCCCCTGTGACCATTGCTCCCCCTGAAATTATGCTCTTGTGCTCTTTCTTCAAGTATAGGGATCTTTTCTAGGTATGCATCTGATAAATATCTCCTCCTAGAATCATGGGAAGAATAATGAATCCCCCTATGGGTATGTCTCCCCTATCTTTTCTGCAAGATGAACATTATGCTACAATATAACGATCCTTGGACCTGTTCATGCATCAAAATCATGCCATACCAAGCATCATGAAGAAAAAGATATGTCAACAATGAAATAAAGAATCATGAGAAAAATATCAACCAAGTACATCCTGTACAAAATGTGTGTTCATCAT